>JXTC01000299.1:92816-140073 GCA_002914845.1 Trema orientale | reverse complement strand
TTTACATATAAATGTATATGAGCATGGGGCAGCATTAATCAGAGAAAAGAAATGAGGGAGAAAGAGACTAGCATATGTGCAATCTTTGGACATGATGTAAACATATGGACCCCAATGGAATGCATATGTGTGGATTAGGTTTGACCTTGCTTATCATGATCAATACATGTGACATCATCATTAAGGAAAGCTGCTTGATTTGCTTGTTTTCCTTTGTGGTAGTGGGATATGCATTGGTTAAAATTCCATCTTAATATTATTATATATCTCAAATAGTAATGCAACGCAATAATTAATGTCCTAACTTTAACATTATCTATATTTTGTTACATAATCTCCCATATCTCCACCAAAAGCAAATAAAGAATAATTCATATTCCTATACCTTACACTAAATTATGGTTTCCTCTTTTAATGATGCCCAATTAGCAAGTGATAACCTATGTGCGGTTGGAAATCCTAGCTATTAGGATAATGTTTTGTGTGTTCCAACACACTCTTTGAGAGGGTTTTTGTTAATATTTTACGTAATCTTCTTCTATCATATTACAGGAGACAGAAAATGACAGAAGTATTAGCGTTTTATCATGTGTTAACATGTTATTTTTATCACCAATAACGATACATATTTTGTAGCTTCTTTTTTTTTAATACACAAATAGAGTGAGAAAAAATTAGATTGTACCCAAGTGCAAGACATCCCATTGCTCTTAATAACTTTCAAAAGTGGGGAGCACCATAAGAGAAGGGGAATGGATTCCCTTGTATAAAAAACTAAATAAAGATTTGTTCTTTTTCTTTTTTTTTTTAAAAAAGAACTTTCTCGTTGACTTACCCCAGAAAGTCTGGCAAATTTAGAGGTAGTAAAGGGAATCCTATCCCCTCCCCACAAAAGGGTTTTATGAGGATTCTTTGTTAATGGATCTCCACTCATTCTAGGAGCCCTTCATTACAATTTATTTTTTATTTTTTATTTTAGTTTATTAATCTCTTTTTCTTACTCACTCACTCATTCAAGTTGTGTTAGGCATGTGTGCTCTCAAAAGGAGGGGTGAAATGAAAAGGAGTCACTGTCTTGGTTCCTTGTTGATGTTCTTTTGCTGGGGAGAGGAATAACTTTTGCATTCTAAAAAAGATAAAAACTTTTTTTTTTTTTTGGGTTTTGTTTTTTTTGCTTTCTCTTTTATTCTTTTAAAAGGTTGTCTTTTTAAGGTGATATAGTAAAGTAAGTGGGAATAGGAACTCCACTACTCAAAGATCACTAGAAGAGGATCATGCAAAGTCTTTCAGTACTCATCTAGTGAGTGTATCTGTGTTTTTGTGTTTCTATGCTTATTATGGAGTGAAAGAGAGGAGGCTGCACTTGCACTATTCTCAACTTGAGGAGAAAAAGAAGACCAAAAGATTCTTCACAATTGAGAGAGAGAGAGAGAGAGAGAGAGAGAGAATACAAACTACAAAGTAAAAAGATTTTGTGATGCTCAAAAGGGACCAATACCAAACATTTGAAATGGGATGGGAAATTTTCCACCATTGAAGGTTCTCAACAAAGTTTCAAACTTCCATTTTCTCCACACTTAGTTTTGCCACTATATAGAGATGGAGAAAAGCTCATGATCTCAAAGAGAACCAACTTACAGATCGATAGACTTGCAACATGTATATATATTTATACATATATATGTGTAAATGCCTTATACTATTCTAAAATAATGGGTTGGAATATTGGACCCAATTTCAACAGAGACCGACTTTAATTGGTCATCCCAAATATGGTGTTTTTTTTTTTTTAAAGTATCTATAATGGTTTAATGGTCCATTTTGGAGCACAAAATCCTCTAGAATCCCCCTTTTATTTCTCTTGAAACTGTTTTGTTAACAACATCCCTAATATTGCAGATTATCCCTTTTCAATTTTCTTCTTTTGAATTTAGTGGTACCAAAGGAACACTTATAAATTCCATTTTATTCTTAGTTGATTAAAATCATATCTAAAGTTGATTTTGCTAGACACCAGATAACTGTCATCACTAGTCAAACCAGCCCTCTAAATCTTTTTATTTTTTTCCAACTATCTAGATGATATATATTACTATTCATTAGTACATTTTGATATCTCGAGTAATAAAAAATTAAACCAAGTTACTCTTGCTTAAACGACTCTTTTTCGTTTTACTAAGACTAATATTGAAAATTATTTATGATGAAATGTCAATTGAGACAAAATTTTAACCTACTCAAAGTCAATAGTTGGATCTTCGAGAAGGTTAACCCATGAAAAAATATTATTATAATTTTGAAGATAGAATATTTCAGCCTGAGATTTTGAGCAACACTTGCATTAATAATGTCTTGCAATTTTATTAACTCATCGCGGTCACTAACCCCAACAAATCAAAATCCAATTGGGTTACGTTGAAAATTCCCAAGAGCCAGTTTTTGACCATTGAATTGTCAATTGGGTTCATGGACCAAGGTTTTTGTATTGTACTAGAAAAGCACACAAGAAACCAAGTTAATTTATTGATTATTAAAGGAAGATCATGAGGAGGGCGCCGAGATCATTAAGTCTCTAAAGGTTAAAAACTTTATTTATATATAGAAAAAAAATAAATTGATCTCATAACTAATAATCACAGGCTTGAACACATCAGTTTAGGTGTAAAGTTGAACAAATGTTATAAAATATGATCCTAGGAAAGTTCAACGTTTTTGTTTTTATAATATATATATGGTTTCAATGTATGTGTATGATTATTACCCCCCAACAAAGTTTGTCTTCTATGTTCAAAATTATTATAATCCATTTGTTGTTAATAAGCACGAAAACGGGCAGATTTAAATCCTGTTTTTACCTGAGTTGGTGAACTTATGAGATAACAAAAGGTTCACAAATATTTGGCAACTACGAATTACATATAACTATTGCATATAAAATAAAAGATGTGATCACACTGATTTATAATCACCACACACTTTTAATGTTGAGATTTAAAGTTTAAATCTCCTACTCACTCATGGAAAAATTATTCAAAAAAAAAAAGAAAAATCTATGAAGATTGAAGACTATGAGATCAGAAGAATATTCTTTAATTTGCAGATACTTTCCGGATTTTTTTTTTAAAAATAAGTCTTTGAGTTTTCCTACAAATTTTAGCAATTTATTTTGCAACTCCAAAAATGTGGCTCCACTAGCAATTGAAATTTACAATGCAAAATCATATAATATAATAAGATTCTTTTAGTATAAGTTTTTTTTAAAAAATTTTTTTGATTATGCTTTCCCAAAAGTCAAAGGAATAAAAAGAGGTGGGAAAAGCAGTGAAAATTACAAAAGAGAAAACAAAAGGCAAATCCAACTCATTGACATTACTACAGGGTTGACATGGGAACCACAAAACGACTATTGTGATGATGTGCACGTGTGGCATTGGCAATACTTATCATCATCTCATGTGGGTATTTAAAAAAATAAAAAAAATAAATTGAGAATATGAGAAAATAAAATAAATGAAAATAGAAAAGAGAAAAACATTAAATAGCATCATTAAGAAAATCCCACCATTTGACTCCAAGCCCAACAATGATTCATCATGAATCATGATGATCATGATGATGCATAAGGGGCCAAACCATTCATGAAAAGGAAACTATATATGTTCATGTAATATAGTAATATAGTCATACATGTACCAAATGAGATATCCTTTTTTAGTGTTTTATCATATGATGAGGCCCTGTGGAAATAGACTATGCCATAATCCACTAAACAAAATATGATTATCATTGTCTAGTTAGTCAAAGATATGTCTTATGGATCAAGGGATGGAAGATATTTGATATCCAGCCACTATTTTTTTTTTTTTTCCAGCAAGCAATTTATATTTTTATAGTACTGCTATAATAAAAGTCAAAAATTAAAAATAAAAATTTCTAAAATTTTATCTCTTTTGTGTGTGTGTTTTTTATGCACAGGGATTTTACTAAGAATATCGACTTTTTCTTTTTCTCTTTGACTCAGTAGTGGATTTGTTTACAAACCGAAACTTGAGAGGAAAATTTTGTTATTATTTTTTTTAAAAAATATTATCTAAATTAATCAAAACCGGTGGGAGAATTTTGTAACTACCCCCATGGCAAAGTACAAGCAAAATTTTCCTATAAAAAATATTTAGCAACATTTTTACTGAATTAGAAAATATATTTTAGAAGAATATGAACTAGTACATTAGCTCTAGGAAATTCAAAACAATAAAATTAATTGGTAAATGATAAATCACCTATTTTTTTTTTCTAAATTAAGAATATACAATTTTCCCCCTTTTGATAAAAAAAGAAAGACAATAATTGTTCACGAGAATTATGATTTATTTACTTTCATAAGATAAACCAATAGCACTCCATTTGCATGCATGAGAATTATAGATGGGCAGTCAAAAGCTGCAACTTGCAGCGTTGCAATAGCTGTAAATGAACAACTTAATCAATTTAGGCTTTGGATTATTTGAGGAGTTTTTCTTTTCCTTTTCTACAACTTTTTTACGCAAATATTTCGTGAAATTTACATATTGTTTACCATTTTAAAAACTAGAAAAATATTTATTGTTCTTATTCAGAAATTCTTTACCATAATATTGTCTCCCCCTGTCCAATTTCGGTCAGTAATGGATTTTAATTAGTAGAATCACTTGTAATTTTTAATTTCTAGAAGACAAAATAAGACACCTTTTTCATTTTCCCTTAATTGGTAAAAAAGACCGCGAAAAAATCTATTTATAAAATGACCTTCTTAAGCGACCAAAATTACCCAACGACCATGTATGTTGAAAAAAGAATAAGAGTAATTTTGCTAATTTCACTTTCCAATGTTGTCATTTGTCCCATTCATCCACAATAACTAGTGAGAATATATGAGAAGTCCAAGGGCAAACAAGGAAGTTCAAAGATGAGAGGGACAAAAAAGCAAAGCAAAGCAGCAAACTTTTCATCATTCAACCCAAAACGTGCTTTTTATTAAATTATTATTATTTTGTGATGTCCTTGTTTTTTTTTTTTTCGTTTTTTTTTTTTACCGCTTGATCAAAGAAAAAGCTCCTCACATTCTCAAAACCCAAACAACAAAAGGTCAAAATCCTCAAATACCCCAAAAACAATGCCATTCAAGTAGAGCTAAAAACCGCTCCTTCTATCTCTCTCTCTCTCTCTCTCTCTCTCTCACTATCTATTCTTAGCTATCTCTTTCTTCCATGGCGGCCAAGAACACCAACCACAACAACCAGAAGAAGAAGACTAATAATACAAGTCTCAAGCTGCCTCATATACGACTCAGTCCTTTCCTTTCGTCGTACTAGCACATTTATTCTTCCTAACTCGTTGTCTCTCTCTTTCATAAATCTCCATTAAAGCTCTCTCTCTTGGTTTTCGTGTTCCCACTTCAACTTTTCTCAAAGCCCACTTTCTCTTTCTTTCTCTCTTAGCTAAAAACCCAAAAAGCAGCTTAATTTAAGCAATCTGAGATCTGGGTTTTGTGAATTTTTGCTTCTTTTTTTTTTTTCTTTTTCTTTGTGATTTTCTTGAAGAAAACGCATTTTTGGGTTCTGGGTTTTGGTTCTTTTAGTGGGTTTTGATAAAAAATGGGAAGCAAATGGAGGAAAGCGAAGCTGGCTCTGGGATTGAATCTGTGCTTATATGTGCCCAGAACGTTAGAGGACTCGCCGCCTTCTTCCATTGACACCGGCGAGAGATTGTCCGACGCGGCGCTGCTCTCGCCGGCCAACTGGGCCCTGAGCTCGTCGAGGCCCGCCACGCCCACGGCGTCTTCACACGGCTTGAAGCTTTCTAAGAGCGCCAGTAAATCGTCCAAGGTTTGTTCTTTCTTTCTTTCACCAACTTTTATTGTTGTCTGTCATGATTTTGGTCGTTTAGATGGGATTTCGTTGACCTTGAGCTCTGTTCTGTTTGGATACTGAGAATCGGATGATAACACATAGAAAATCTAGTTCTAGATATTCCATTTGTGTGTGTGAAATACAAGTTCAACTCAGCTAAGTCAAGGAAGTAATGATGATCTTTTGTTTGTGTATCATTTTTTGTTTCTTAATTTTCTTTTGGGTTTATGGCACTAGATATTTATCTAGATGTACTCATAAAAATGGAGCAGAAGATTTTTATTTATTTATTGTGTTTTGTTTTCTCTCGTTGAGCATATTATGGTGGTGATAGTGACACTTTTCCTTGAAAGGAAGGGTGTGTTTTTAGTAGAATTAGATACTGAAATTTAAAATTGGAGAATGTCTATTTCTCAGTCAAAAATTGGCTCCTTAAATTCTTTGAAGACAAATGAGACATGGACAAGTGATACTCTTTCATTAGGATTTCAAATTTTCTTTCATGAATTATTATTTGATCTGCATCAGTGTTCACTAAATATTCTGTTAATTTCTTAGCCTGCAAATATATTTATTCTATTGTGTATATTAAAAAAGATTTATTAGGATTTTTTTTTCCACCCAATGAAGTCAATGTGTTAGCAGATATCAAGGATCCTATGAAACTTGTGATCTAAGAATTTAATGTAATCTAATTTTTTCCCCTACCTCTGGAATGGTGGATTTAATGTAAGTCCCTTTCAAGACCCTTGTTTGGCTTAGTAGTGAAAGAGAACAACAAGTTTTACCCTTTTCCTTATCCTCTTTTTCCCTTTGAGGGAAAAAAAAAAAGTAAAGATAATAAAATAAAAAGTCATCTAGTGTGGTCATTGCTGGCCTCATCTATAGACTGCTAACCTCATATGCAAGTGTTCTGGCATTGAATTTCATCAAAGAAGTAAAAGAAAGGGAAAGAAATGTCATAACTCATAAAGAAGCAACTTAGGTTTTCTTTTCTCTGGTGGAAGATGCATTCGTCTTATTTTTTTTTTTTTTCCCTTAAAAAACTTCGCACCATTTGCATCGTGATCATCATTGTATGATGTCTTTGATAACCCTTTTCAACCTTATTTTCCTTTGCTTTATTATGTGAATTATTTTTCTGGTCTAGGATAGATGACATTCTCAAAAGTGACACTTTGATCTGTTTATTATTATTTTTTAATCTTTTTTGTTTCCTATTATGCCCTTTATTGGTTGGGTACCTAAACATTGACCTTTTTTTTTTTAAGCTTACTAAGCTATAGATCTTAAACTCTTTGAAACTTTGTCGGTATTGATAATTGTACTTTCTGGCCTACCCAATAGGAAAAATTCATCTTTTTTGGATAACAATGTGTGGCACAACTTCAAAGACTGAAAAAGAATTTATTATTTCGACTTTCTCAAATATATAGAGAAAAAGAAAAAGCTTTACTCTTCCTTCTGGTTTATGGTCACTTTGATGGCCCCCCTCTTGTTACAGTTGCCGGTGGATTGAGTTGACCAATCTTATTCAATCTAATTGTTTATGCCTTTCTTTATATCTGACCTTTGTTTTATATATTTATGGAAAGGAAAGTACGATGTACCATAACCTTTACATAACATAAACCCTTTTTTTCTTCAAGTATTGTACTGAGTTATACTCCTATATACATACTTAGACATGGGCTCTTTTTCTTTTCCCCCAAAAAATTGATTAATAAAACAATTGTGAAAGAACTGTAAATTTGTAATATCAGAAAAATTAATACAATAATATCATCCTGAGTCAAATTTAAACAAGTTTACAATGTAACTAACACATTTACATTTGTGACATTTTCAGCAGACATGTTCCATATGCTTAACCAAGATGAAGCAAGGAGGAGGCCATGCTATCTTCACCGCGGAATGCTCACATTCTTTCCATTTTCATTGCATCACATCCAATGTTAAACATGGCAACCAGATTTGCCCCGTTTGCAGGGCTAAATGGAAAGAGATTCCTTTACAGGGTCCAACTCTTGATCCTCCTCCCCCCGGAAGGCCAGCTGCGATTACTCCGGTCGGTTGGCCGCCTCAAAATGATGCACTGATGACTGTTGTCCGTCGCCTACCTTCTCCTCGACGGGATTTAAATAGACGGCACATCATTCCTCTGTATCAGGCTCCGGAGCCAGGTATATTCGACGATGACGAATCCTTAGGGGAGAATAATCAGCCTGCAACATTGGACAGAAGCTCTTGCAATAAGGATGATGATGGTACAGCAGATAACAAACCCTCCACAACAATTGAGATCAAAACTTACCCGGAAGTATCATCAGCTCCGCGGTCGAATTCTTTCGATGATTTTACCATTCTGGTTAATCTGAAAGCTTCCGCAACGATGAAGAGACAGAATCCGAGCAGAAACCAGGTTAGCAGCTTGCAGCAGCTTTCTCAGTCTCCCAGAGCTCCGGTAGACCTCGTCACAGTGCTCGACATAAGCGGAAGCATGGCGGGTACAAAGCTTGCATTGCTTAAAAGGGCAATGGGGTTTGTAATTCAGAATCTTGGCTCCAATGACAGGCTTTCGGTTATCTCCTTTTCTTCAACGGCCCGCCGCCTCTTCCCACTCCGGCGAATGACTGATGTTGGACGGCAGCAGGCACTGCAAGCCGTTAACTCTTTGGTTGCCAATGGAGGGACCAACATTGCTGAAGGTTTAAGAAAGGGTGCTAAGGTGATGGAAGACCGGAGAGGGAAAAATCCGGTAGCGAGTATAATTTTGTTATCTGATGGGCAGGACACTTATACTGTGAGTGGCTCTGGGGCTAACCAACCCCAACCGAATTACCGGTTGCTCCTCCCTTTGTCTATCCATGGTGGGGAAAATGCAGGCTTCCAGATCCCGGTCCACGCTTTCGGGTTTGGTGCGGACCATGATGCGTCATCAATGCACTCAATTTCAGAGATCTCTGGTGGGACTTTCTCGTTTATAGAGACCGAAGCTGTGATCCAAGACGCGTTTGCGCAGTGCATTGGGGGTCTTTTGAGTGTTGTGGCGCAGGAGCTGCAGGTAGCCATTGAGTGTTCAAACTCCAGGGTTCGGGTTGGGTCGGTGAAAGCTGGAAGTTACCCAAGCCGAGTAGCGGTTGATGGACGAACAGGGTTTGTTGATATTGGTGACTTGTACGCCGATGAGGAGAGGGATTTTCTGGTCTCTGTTCATGTCCCGGAAGAGTGTTCTGGCAATAAAACATCGTTGTTAAAGGTAAAATGCGTGTACAAGGATCCAATAAGTAAGGAAATGGCGACATTGGAAAGTGAGGAAGTGAGGATTGAGAGGCCTGAGATCGCTGGACGAGCAGTTGTGTCCATAGAAGTAGACAGACAGCGGAATAGGCTGCGAGCTGCGGAGGCAATGGCGCAGGCGCGTGCCGTCGCCGAGCAAGGGGACTTAACCGGCGCTGTTTCAATACTCGAGAGCTGCCAGAAAGTCCTGTCAGAGACAGTCTCAGCGAAGTCCCGCGACCGGCTGTGCATGGCGTTGGATGCCGAACTCAAGGAAATGCAAGAGAGAATGGCGAGCCGGCACGTTTACGAGGCGTCTGGCCGTGCCTACATTCTGTCGGGATTGAGCTCACATTCTTGGCAGAGGGCGACAGCAAGGGGCGACTCCACCGACGGGTCAAGCCTCGTTCAGGCGTATCAGACGCCGTCGATGGTGGAGATGCTTACTCGGTCTCAGGCAATGCTGCTGGGTAGTCCTTCAGCTCAGAGGCTTGTCCAACCATTATGGTCCCTCGGATCACAACCCAAGCCCAGGTGATAATACTGTGGGACCAATAAATGAAGTATCTCTTTAGCTCTTTCTGGTGCTTTTATATTTTGGGTTTTTGAAATTTGGGGTTTAAGGGAGATAAAAGTTGGAAGAGATGTTAGGAAAGGTTTTATTGGGATTTCATTTTGCTCCTGCCTTGTAATGTGTAAATGAATAAGGAGTGAGGGAATATGGTGAAAGATAAAATATATTTTGGGGGAGGAAAACAAGAGAAGGGGAACACCAAGTAGGGTTTTATTATTACATTTAAGTTTTTTTGTTTTGATTAATTGTGTTGGAGGGTGGTGTACATAAAGAGAAATCGGTTTTTTTCTCTCTGGGAAAATGGGTATAAAAGTTTGGTATTTTGTGAAGATGGTTGGGGTTGAACTCATCACCTGATTATGTATAATCTACTTGCTCTCAATTCTTTTTGACAGAGTTTTGCTACTTGAGTTCATAACTGTGTGTGTGGATATGTATGTTATACATACATCTATACTACATTCAGTTGTTTTATTAACAATGCCATTGCAGTGAAGCTAAGCTCGTCAATAATCAAGGTGGGACTACTCTAATTTTTTTGGAGGAAAATTTGATTTTAGGACTTGTTCAAAAGAAGAAAAAGGCAGGAATGAAATAACAGTGGAAACCATCAACTGAAGGGCCACGAGTCCATGACACTTGGGGACAAACAAGAAACAGGGCTTAACGTGGTTCCACTTTAAAGACAGATTAGATTTGGTTTTTGAGCCATGTCTCATCCTGTATTCTGCATCGGAACTTTAAAGATTTATAAATGGGAAAACTCAGATATCTCTGTGCTTGATTAAAATTTAAAACAAATATCCTTAATAGTAAAATGTCGTGGATCATGGTTGAATCTAGGAATCTGATCCAGGAACAGACAGCGGCGGCAAACATTTATTAACCAAAAACATTGTCGTTTTAGATTTGAAACACCAACGTCGTATGCAAGTCCAATGGACAACATGCCATCAAAATCTGTTTAAACCTGGTTAAATTACCAACATAAGGTACAAAAACCTTGTTGACTATCAATTAGGCGAACATTATCAGCGTACTCATCAAATAACGTCATGCTTAACCGAAACATAGTACCAATTTGTTTTTCTTGACAAGGGGTTAGGGGGATTCGAACTTACAAATCAGACTTTACTTGCGAGTACAAAATAAAGTACCAATCACCTATTTGCTTAATTCAAACTACACTAAACAAACAAGGTCGAGCTCTACTTGAACAAGGCTCTAGGTAATAGTCAAACAAACTGGAAAAATCGCAGTCGATCAATTTAGGACACGAATATATCACTTTCCACCCACCCTCTTTTTTTCTCTTGAGAGAGAGAGAGCGAGAGAGAGAGCGAGAGAGAACACGAATTTATCGAATTATAAACCTTCGTTCCCTGCCGCTAAAAAAAGGGAAGTTCCATTCAACCACCTATTTAATTCGTTTATACCAAAATCTTGTGAATGATTTCAGCTGCGAGTTCAAGGGATCTGATGTGTATGAAGTATGTACAAATTTCTCTATTACCCAAAGCATATTTGGAATAATAAGTGTTCTATTCTGAGGACCCTTGTTTGGCAGTGGGAACTCATTTGGTTCAAGTGAGAACCCCTGAGAACATGTATAGTAAATCAGTAGCTACAACAGTCAACTAGCTTAGAGCATAGATGCATAAACGAACTACACATATGCTTTTGCTGCCAAAAGAGGCCAGGATTGAGTCGTCATTACAATACTTGAAGATGAAATACAAAAATCCTAAGAATTTCCCGTTGATTTATACTATAATAACAGAGTGCAAAACTAGCCTGACTTGCCTTCATTTGGCCGAGGAATTCTCTTGTAATCATAGTTGTTTATGTCCACCTTCTCCTTCAAAGCCTATGAACAGAGACAGTAAGTGAACTAAAAATACCCTGATTACAACATTTGAAACTTGAAATGTACAAGCAAGATAATAGAGTTATGTACCTTAAGCTCCTCTTCCAAAGAAATCTGTTTTGGCTTATAGGCATCAATAGGTCCCGTTCGCGACAGTGCTTTTTTGGTCTCAATAATATCCCATTCTTGATCATCCTTCACCTTTGCAATATCCTTGCTGAACTACAAAATGTCACCACTTTATTAAAGAAGAAGAACACAATTGTGACTGAAATATGGTATCATTGAAATGATCATATGAATAAATAATATCCAACATGTTAGGGAAGTAACCTCCCTAGTAGGCACACAAAATTGCGTAAGTGATAAATAAAGCGAAATAAGAAGATATACAATTTATATGGTTCACCAATTTGACTATGTCGACGGGACTACTACAGATCTTTTATTATAGAAAAAAAATTTACACTGTGTTTATAACACTCACAATTCACAACTCTGGCCCTAATTACAACAAAGAATTTTTCTCACAAAAATTTTCTCAAAAGTTTTTTTTTAAGCTTTTACTGAAAGCTCTCTTTCTTTCACTCTCAATTTTGAGATTTTCTCTTTTTTGTTGGGATCGAAAATGGAGTTGTGAACAAGTCTATTTATAGGCTAAAACCCTTCCCCTTCACATAGTTGTTAGCCTACAATAATTGCCCATTGTCAACAAAAATGGGATTAAATGGTAAGAGTAAAAAATACATGTTATTTTTTATTGTCAAAAAATGTGGTTCGTCACTATTTTTGACTGCCCATATTCTTTGACAATTTGACTGCCCACATTCTTTGACAATCTCCCACTTGAAGACTTGATTTCAATCAGTCTTCACACATCATGATCGATGCAGTAGTCCATCTCTCCTCTTCATGCTTGCAGGTCAATTAAAGTTGTGTTCAGCTTCAGTTTATCAATGGTCACCATCTTCGTTAGCATATCTGCAGGATTTTTACTTCTCGGAATCTTATCAAGCACTAAGACTCCATCTTCCAAAACTGATCTGATGAAGTGATACCGTACTTGTATATGCTTTGTTCTGATAAAAAAAAAACGGGATTCCTTGCCAAGTGAATTGCACTCTGGCTGTCACAATTCAACACTCTTCTCTTGCCTGTGACCCAGTTCCTCCAAGAAAGACTTTAACCATATCATCTCTTTGCAAGCTTTTGTTACGGCAACGTACTCTGCCTCACTAATTGAAAGTGCAACAATCTTTTGCAACTTGAAAACCTAACTAACTGCTGTACCTCCAAGAGTGTATACATATCCAGTAGTACTCTTCCTGCCGTCTAGATCACCGGCCATATCAGTATCCATATAGCCTTGTAAGCCCAAACCCGTCCTTCTAAAACATAGGGCTTTGTCTGCAATAACTCTCATATATCTGAGAATCCACTTTACTGCTTCCCAGTGCTGTTTACCTGGATTACTCATATACTGGCTCACAACTACCATTGCATGGGCTATATCTGATCTAGTATACACCATAGCATACATAAAACTGCCAATAGCAGACGCATAAGGCAACTTCGTCATATAGATTTGCTCTTCCTCCATCGAGGGTGACTGCTCTTTGGTTAATTTGAAGTGACTAGCCAAAGGAGTACTCACAGGCTTTGCTCCGTCTACGTTGAATCTGTTAAGCACCTTCTTTATGTATTCTTCTTGTGATAGTTTCAATGTCCCATTTACCCTGTCTCTAGAAATCCTCATTCCAAGGATTTGCTTTGCTGCTCCTAAGTCTTTCATTGAGAATTTCTTTGACAATTCTTTCTTGAGCTTGTCAATTTCCTCAATGCAAGCTCCAACAATTAACATATCATCTACATATAGAAGTAGAATGATGTAGGAATTGTCAAACCTCTTCACATAATAACAGTGATCTGCCTGGCACCTCAAGTAACCGTTGTTACTCATGAATCTGTCAAACTTCTTGTACCACTGTCTTGGAGCTTGTTTTAATCTATACAAGCTCTTCCGAAGTTTGCACACCATTTTCTCCTTTCCTTGTACTTCGAAGCCTTGTGGCTGCTTCATATAAATTTCTTCCTCTAAGTCACCATGGAGAAACGCCGTTTTGACATCTAACTACTCTAAATACAAGTCTTCCTTAGCCACCAACTCGAGTACTGTTCTGATTGTAGTCAGTCTGACCACTGGAGAGAAAATCTCGGTGTAGTTAATGCCTTCTTTCTACTGAAATTTTTTTATAACAAGTCTTGCATTGTACCGTTTGCTACCGTCATATTCTTCCTTTATTCAGTAGACCCTCTTATTGTGTAGTGCCTTCTTTCCTTCTGGTAGTTCAGCCAACTCCCATGTTTGATTGGACGATAGCGAATCCATCTCATCTTTCATGGCTAAATCCCACTTGATTGACTTATCATCCTGCACAGCTTCTTCGAAAGTCTCTGGCTCTCTTTTATCAGTCAACAAAATATAATACAGTGCAGGGGAATATCTTTGTGGCGGTCGAGTGGTTCTGGAGGATCTCCTGAGTTCAATTACAGAAGTTTGTAGATCTGGCTTGGGAGCTACAACTTCTTGATTTTCTTGGACGTTATTCTTCACTTCATCTACTGGGATGTCGTTCAATGGTACTTCATCTGTCTTCTTGACTTCAGGACATGCATCATTAGTTATGATGCCTAATCTGTCCTTGTATAACAAATCCTCATTAAAGATAACATCTTTACTCTTGATGATCTTCCGACTTTGGTTATCCTAGAAACGATAACCAAACTCATCGTTGCCATAACTGACAAAGTAGCACTTATTGGATTTTGGATCAAGCTTACTTCGACTAGCAGGATCGATATGAATATAGGATAAACAACTGAAAACTTTCAAGAATGAAAGTTTTATCTCTTTACCGCTCCAAACCTCCTCTGGTATTTTGAAATCAAGAGGTGTTGAGAGTCCCTGTTGATCAGAAATGCTGCAGTGCTAATTGCTTCAACCCAGAACATTTTCGGCAATCCAGCATGTAACCTCATGCTCCTAGCACGTTCATTCAGGGTCATGTTCATCCTTTCAGCTACACCATTCTATTGTAGTTTTCCTGGAATGGTTTTCCTCCATCTTGATCCCATTGAGTGCACAATATCTCTTGAACTCATTCTTATTCTCCTCCATTATCATATCGCAAACACTTTATTTTCAAATCTGTCTCATTTTCCACTATGACTCTCCATTTCTTAAGAGTATCATAGACATCAGATTTATTTTTCAAAAAATAGTCCCTACACGTCTGTATGTACCAACTCTAACTTTGCCGTACGCGGTTCTCTTCCACCTTTTGAAAAGCTCACCCTTTTCTGTTTGCCAAAGATACAGCTTTCACAGAGACTATGCTCAACTGACTTCAGCTCCGGTAGCTTTCTTTTTGACAGCATCACCTTCATTCCCTTCTCGCTCATATGCCCAAGTCTACAATACCATAAATTTGAATAAACACCAGCATCTACAGCTGCTACTGTATCTCTGCAACTGGAAGTCACATAAAGAGTCACAGTTTTGTTTCCTCGAGTAACAACCATGACTCCTTCGCGGACCTTCCAGGAGCCATTAGAAAAGGTCACATTGTATCCATCATCATCAAGCTGTCCCACCAATATAAGATTTCTCATCAAGCTTGGTACATGCTTTACTTTCTGGATTTTCCACGCCGGTCCGTTTGACTTGAACTCAATTCTAATTGTGAAAGAAGCTCTTTCGCCGCTGGAATTGAGTATTCAGAAAGCGGCCAAGGACCTTGAGTGGCGCTGGGCTGGGGCTGTGGCTGGGGCTAAGGATAAAGGGAGTAGTGTTGAATTGGGTGCTCAATCTGTGGGTGGTGGTAAGGGTGGTAAAGTTCAGATCTGTGGCCCGAAGAAGAAGAGTGGTCAGTGTGTCTCAGCTGGTGAGGAAAGAAAAAAAAGGTTATCCTTTAAGGTCCCAATTAAGGCTTTTTTCGGTAAGTTTTCGCCGAATTCTGGAGATGGGCATCGAGCTGAGGTGCCCAAAAACGGAGTGAAAGATAAGGATTTGGCTAAGGAAGATGGGACTTGCGTGAATTGCTTGCAGTTTGCTTTGGTTTGGTCATTATTTGTAAATAGTTTTGTTCAGGCAATTCCGGGACCATTCAAAACAGGTAAGAAGCGTTTTCAGAAAACGAATGATGAGGATAAACTGTGTCTGTGTACGAAGGAGAAAGTTTCAGGTGAACTGAAGCAAAGGTCGTCAAAGGGTCAAGTTGTTAGAACTATACAGAATGAAGGTGTGGATGATAAAGAAGCAAAGTATGAACCACTTGAATGCTTTATAGGTTTTGTTTTCGATAAAATAACTTATAATTTTCAGAAGTTTGATCAGGGTATGGAGGAAGATGGACATAAACGAATATCGCTCATACTAACAATTTCCAATGGTTTTCCATCAGCTGAATACACCTTACCGAAATTACCAGAAACGTAATTTTCGATAATTTCTCGGTGTGCAGTGGTATAAAATGAGGCTCCTGAGTCTAAAACCGAAGAATCAATTGGACTATCAACAGGCAATAGTAAAGCTTCTTGTACCTCCTCAGCCACAACATTGGCATTGTGTGAGTTGTTTTCATTCTTTGGTGCTCTACAGTTCTTTTTTAAGTGGCCAGTCCTGCCACAGTTCCAGCACTCTAGTTTTCTTTCTGGTCTGGACTTGTCTCCACCATTCCTTGATTTGGACCTGCCGCGACCTCCGTTAGAATTCCTCTCGTTGTTTCTGCCCCTATTCTCGAGATTTAGGGCAGAACTCGATGATGTTCCTTCACCGGAATCTACTCTTCGCACTTCCTCGGCGAGAACTCGATCCCTGAAATCATTGAACTGCAACTTCCCTTTGCTAACAGAATTGCTAACCGCCGATCTCATAGGTTCCCAACTATTCGGTAAAGACGCCAAAAGAATGAGAGCACGAATCTCATCATCAAAATTGATTTCAATAGACGTCAATTGTGAGACGATCGTGTTGAACTCGTTGATGTGTGATGCTACTGAAGCACCTTCTCCCATCTTTAAATTAAACAACTATTTCATCAAATGAGCTTTATTGTTTGCCGATGGTTTCTCATATATATCTGACAGGATGCTCATCATCTCTACTGTGGTTTTCGCCTCCGCCATATTGTGAGCAACATTCCTTGTTAGCGTCAATCGGATTACGCCTAACACCTGTCGATCGAGGACTTTCCATTCATCGTTCTCCATTTTCTCTGGTTTCACCCCTGACAGAGGCTGATGCAATTTCTTGCTATGTAGATAATCTCTAATTTGCAATCTCCAGAATGAAAAATTTGAACTGTCAAATTTGCTGATACCGAGTCCCGATCCATCTTCTCCAGCCATCGCTTCTTACTGTTAACTTTTCGGATAAGTGAACAGTACCGTATATGTGAATAGTGTCGTACGTATGAACAATACTCAACCTGGCGCTCTGGTACCAGTTGTTAGGGAAGTAACCTCCTTAGTAGGCACACAAAATTACGAAAGCGATAAATAAAGCGAAATAAAAAGACATATAATTTACGTAGTTCACCAATTTGACTATGTCCATGGGACTACTGCAGATCTTTCACTATAGGGAGAAAATTTACACTGTGTTTATAACACTCTTTATAACACTCACAACCCTGACCCCAATTACACCCAAGATTTTTCTCACAAAAATTCTCTCAAAAGCTTTTTCTTAAGCTTTTACTGAAAGCTCTCTTTCCTTCACTCTCAGTTTTGAGATTTTCTCTCTTTTGTTGGGGTAGAAAATGAGTTATGAAGTGATCTATTTATAGGCTAAAACACTTCCTCTTCACATAGTTGGTAGCCTACAATGATTGCCCATTGTCAATAAAAATGGGCTTGGATGGTAGGAACAAAAAACACATGTTATATTTCATTGTCAAAAAATGTGGCTGGTCACTATTTTTGATTGCACATATTCTTTGACAATTTGACTGTCCAAATTCTTTGATAATGGTTAAAGTCTTTCTTGGAAGAACTGGGTCACAAGCAAGAGAAGAGTGTTGAATTGTGACAGCCAGAGTGCAATTCACTTAGTAAGGAATCCCGTTTTTCATGCCAGAACAAAGCATATACAAGTACGGTATCACTTCATCAGATCAGTTTTGGAAGATGGAGTCTTAGTGCTTGACAAAATTCCGGGAAGCAAAAATCCTGCAGATATGCTAATGAAGACAGTGACCATTGATAAACTGAAGTTGTGTTCAGCTTCAGTTGGCTTGCAAGCGTGAAGAAGAGAGATGGACTACTGCATCGATCATGATGTGTGAAGACTAATTAAAATCAAGTCTTCAAGTGGAAGATTATCAAAAAATGTGGACAGTCAAATTGTCAAAGAATGTAGGCAGTCAAAAATAGTGACCAGCCACATTTTTTGACAATGAAATATAACATGTGTTTTTTGCTCTTACCATCTAAGTCCATTTTTGTTGACAATGAGCAACCATTGTAGACTACCAACCATGTGAATGGGAAGGGTTTTAGCTTATAAATAGACCCCTTTACAACTCCATTTTCTATCCCAACAAAAGAGAAAAAATCTCAAAACTGAGAGTGAAAGAAAGAGAGCTTTCAGTAAAAGCTTAAGAAAAAGCTTTTGAAAGAATTTTTGTGAGAAAAATTCTTGGGTGTAATTGGGGTCAGGATTGTGAGTTGTGAGTGTTATAAACATAGTGTAAATTTTCTCTCTATAGTGAAAAATCTACAGTAGTCCCGTAGACGTAGGCCAAATTGGTGAATCACGTAAATTGTATGTCTTCTTATTTCGCTTTATTTATCGCTTTCGCAATTTTGCGTGCTTACTAGGGACGTTACTTCCCTAACACAAGAGGCTTTTTATCCACTGAAATTATGGTTCCAATTTTCTTTTCATGCTAACATAAAGGTTGACAAGATAAAAGTTGATCTACCCAAATAACTCTAGGACTACTCTGGCACCCCGAACCCAAAGGTCGGACCAGGAAGGAAGGAATGGAACCCCTTAACTTTGGGTGGGTTAATAACACAAGTCTTACCAGTCCACTTGAATTATGCTTTCGTTATTGTTGACAATTATCTTTTTTTCATACCTGTCATCTTGCTAAGCCCTACAATCTTTAGGAGGCATAAAACTCTAGCATATTACTAGGTAGGTTCCACGAGGAATCAAACCCCGAATCTCAGGGGAGAAAATCATGGTTCTGACGACTTGATCTTACCCAAATGGCTAACAAGTGTTGAAAATCTTCAAACAACATGAACATACAATAATTCTTTATAAAGGGTCATCTTTCTAGTACTAAAATTACGAACTGAGAGTAGAAAGACTAACCCGCCTTGTATGAGATGAGCAAGGCCAACAGCTCCAAACACAGTGAGAGAGATCATTGGAAGGCCATATCTGATAAATGGGTGCTTTCTACCCCATCTCTTAAATGATGAAGGACCTGAACTCTGAATCCTACCACTGGTAGTAGTAGCTTTTCTCTGGGGCTGAGCTGCTGATGGCTCCAAAGTCGTCATTTTCACACACCATTAGAGAAAACAGGACCTAAATTTGCAACAAATCAAAATCAAACCTGAATCTTCAGGCCATAACCTCTTAAACCCATTTCAATTCTCACTTATTTGGAATAAGATTAGATTAAAAGTACACGAATTCATATGCTAAACTTTTTTTTTTTTTTTTTTTGATAATAGCTACTTAGGTTTCTTTGTAATCTTTAGATCAAAAAAAGTATGGAAACTGTAATCCCATATCTCTATATATATGCATATTATTCATTGAAGATGTATGAATCGAGAAAGATGGGTTAGACCAAAGAAAAGCTCTATCTTGCTTGAAGTGTAAAATTGTAAACACAAAATAAATATAAGATAAAAAACCAATATGCATTTATACATTATATAATTCAAAACTTAAGTACGCACCAAGAAGAGAAGAAGGGACGGCTGCGTTGACCGGCGACCTAGGGTGGCGGAACTAACGGGAAAACCAGAAAAGGCACTACGAGTCTTGTGGGAGGTGAAGCCGTGAAGGTGATACTGATATGTATTGTATTGATGGTTTGAGTTGGGATTCTAGACGGTTTTGGGCTTTTGGCCCATCTACAAATTAGCACCACCAGATTATCTGAAAACCCAAACCCGCCTAGGTGACCGGGTTGAAACCCGTTTAGCGAACGGTGGCCCGACGTGTCAGATGTCGGGAGTTACAAAGGTCAATGGTGTCTTGCAAATTTGATTGGATCAGATAGATAATATCATTTTTATACTTTATATTTTGACATTTTATTTAAGTACTTTAAATTGATGTCATGATATAAATTTGTAATAAATATTGAATTCAATGTTCAATGTTGATAATAATCAAAATACTTATTATAATTTGAACAAAGTGTAAAAATATAAAACATAAAAATGATATTATCCCAAATTAAAAGAAATATATATTCAAATCCACAAAAGTGCAGATTTTGTAATGTCAATGCAATCAACTTTTCTTTTTTTTTTGGGATCGGATTAAACTTGGTGTGGATTTTGAACATCTTAAATAGGGTTGCTCACTATTCATAGTGTAATTTAAGTAGTAAATAAAGGAAATGAAACAAGAAAAAACAAATTCAGTACTTCGCATGTGTTGAAAAAAATTTCTAAACCGGTAGTAACCACTCTCTTAGGTCTAATCATACGTAGTCACACTCATAATACGGTTCCTCCAAAAATGTCCTATTGAAACACTGCTATGTTATAGAATATAATTAAAATAGTAATGGAATTGAAAATAGAATATGAATATGTTCCATACTGCCATTGTTTGTTGGAAACTTAGAATCATTAGAATGGAATAAAATAAATTACAAAACTACATTTACTTTTAGATGTTTTGATAGGACAAATAGAAAAATGTAGTGTTTTCAGATTTAAATTATGATGGAATAGCCATTCCATAGATGGAGGGGTGGAATAACAATTGGACAATACAATGAAATTATAAATGCAAAGAAATGGTGATTCTTATGCTAAAAATCTAAACCAAATAAAGGGATGGAACTTTTATTGGAAGGTGTCATTCCAATATCAGGTCCTTTCCTTTAAACCAAACATATGTGCAGTTTGAGATTTTTGCACCATACTCGGCAGTAGAAAAAATATTGAACACCTAAACCAAAGTGTCTTGGCAATGTGGTGCATTGGCTACCATCGACTATTGCGATTAAGCAAGGCAACACCATAGGCGATTTTCATGGGTGATCGGATTTTTTGTCCACCTTTCCTTTCACAGAGCTCAAATAGGTCTCAGGGGTTAGTGTGCTCTTTGGTCTGGAGAGTTTAATAAAGAAAAAGAAATTAAATATGTAAATGTAATTATCTAAAAAATGAAATTTATTTCTTTGCCTGCATTTGCTGCTTCAAATTTCCAAGAGGTCCAAAAGGAGGATTCTTCTCCACCTCCTGTTTGCTACAATTACATCTGCTGGTGTTCAAATTCATACCACAACTAAAACACAAGCCTTTGCAATTTGGATCACAAACTGCATTGATGGTAATTTCCAGATGCAGCAAGTCTCTGATGTGCTTTGAAATATCTATTTTCTTTTCTGTCGAGGGGAAATAGAGTCGGTCCTCGAAATCAATGGAGGCTTCATCATCATCTTCCTCTCCAATACCTGTAAAGGTTTTGGTCTTGTCTTCCCCAAAGATCATACCCATGTTGATGATTTCAGGTTCTTCAATGGGTTCATCAGTTAGTAGCAAGGAGAAATTGGAGAAGATGCCTTCTGCAACTGGTTCACCACACCTTTCAACAAAAGAACCTAACATTACCACATCATATAATATAAATGATGGAGATTGTAAAGAAAATTTAACGTATTTATTTTAGGCATAAATATAGAGCTAGATAATAGGATATCAATTTATCTATTAGAGTAATTGTTTTATTTTCTCTATTGGGAGTTATTAGGATTCTAGTTTGATTTAAAGTATTTTATTTAGTTTTCTAGCCAGGTTAGGATTTATTAGTGTGTTCATTATTTTCACAATTGCAATGAATTAATAAACCACAAGCTTTCTCTCTCCAATATTCTTTTAGTTCTCTCTAAATTCTCTCTTCTCTCTAAATCTCCTCTCTCTTCTCTTTCTTCTTCCCTTTTCTCACCTGGTACAACATCAATAAAGCTACAAAAAAGACAAAAAGAACAAGTAGAGTTTGCTCCCATGAGATTTGCGGTTTAATTCCTCATGGGGACCTATCTAGCAATATACTAGAGTTTTCCTCTCTGCATCCCAAAGATGGTAGGGTGTCAGCGGCGTGACAAGTTAAAAAAGTGAAAAATAAAAACAGCATACTATGGGCAAGGATTAATGAATACAATTCTATGCAATAAAATAACAGCTCTTCAACCTCCTGGCACATTACCAATTGAATTCTGGTTCTTCCTCATTTAGCTACAATTTTGCAACACAATATTCTCTCTTGAAGGTGTAATCATTAGAGGACAGTAACATCAAAATAATTTATGGCACATACGCATGAAGGACCATGATTATAACAATTCAACTAATTAACAAGTATCCAATGCCTACCTATTGCATCCAAGAGTGATCACCGTCTTTATGATCCCGTCAAGCCTCAACTTGTGCTTCTTCTTTGTTATATCAACAGAGATGTGAACAGGTGTTCCAAAAGGATAATCCTTTACAGCCTTTGTCACCCGTAAACCCATAACAGAGGCCCTGGATTTTGATACCTCGGTTGAAAGTTTTCCTAACCCAAGCCTCTCTAGGGTTGTGCAGTACTCCACGTGTGATATTGAAGAGTTTCTCTTGTAAATAACAGCCCCTTCCCAAGGCGAGGCTGTCTCTTCAACATCTTCTTTTTCTTCACCTTCAAAGTCCAGAGATATCATATTCTCCTCATTGGACTGATGATTAGGCTTCGTACAACCTATTCTAGTACATCTTAAAGCACTAAATGGTTTCTTTCTGAAAATTGTATTCATTTTTTCAGTAATACAAAATGGATATTTCCCGTGAACAAAGGTAAAGCATGGAGTTAGAGAAGTAGTTTGATTGGCCTTCAGATGAAAAACCTTATATTGATTAAAACAAGAAAAGGGAATCATGGAAGACGAAGGGAATACTAAAGACATTTTTTTTCCCTCTGTTTTTGGCTAATTCAGAGAGTTTATGGTCTATAGATCACCATGGAGCTAAAATGAAGAATAGGAAAACTACTAGAGGCCAGTCCAACGATGGCCCTTTACTTACAGTGAAATTTGGCAAGTTAAACAAAACAGCCTGATCTGCAAGAAAGTTGTTCAAAGAGTCAAACTAAAAATTAAACAGATGCCTTGAATTTCACAGTAAGAAAATACAGTAAAATCCAGTTCCTAGCAAGAACAGGAAAGGGGGAAAAAAAAACAGAAAGGATATATGAAAATCGAGCGAAAAATTGATGCTTTCTTGGGAGTTCAATATTGGAGACTAAGTTTGTAGACTAAAAGGTCCATAGAGGCCTTGAAAACAGAATGGTATCAAAGAAATTGACCTGTTGAGAGCATACTGGCCTTTTTTTTTTTTTTTTTCCTTTTTTCTTTTCTTTTATTTTATTATTTCATCCTGGTATGCAAATGATTTTATTAACAGTAGTATATCCCTACTAGCCCAAGAAAAAATTTGAAGCTTTTCTTTTCAAAATCATACTGGCCTCATCAACAATAAGAATAATAATAATAAAAGCATACTGGCCTGCAAATGAATTTATTAGAAGTAGATAATATCGCAACAAAAAGTCTGAAGCTTTCTTTCAAAAGCTCTACAGACTACAGCCCTGATTGGATTCTAGTCTTGCCATATTAGAGCTCACATTTTAAGACCCAGATGCCGGACTGGACTAGGATCTTGAATCTGGAATCTAAAATGGAACCATATAGTACTTGTCTTAAAACCAGAAACTTGTCAAGCTTTATATGCAAGCTTAATAAAGGTTACGATTATGTAGTGCTTATTACTTTAATTGTCCTATACCGCATGCCTAGCAAGGTAGCCAGTTAATGAAAATTAAGAGAAACGTTAAAAGGACTGAAATTATCAGCTACGCATTTCGACGAACACCTTATGTGCGCGCCAAGGTGACTCCATAGTCCATGCCAAAGAGAGATGAAAAGCATAAACTGAAGCTACATGGTTCAAGGATGAAGAAAACGAGCAAGTAAAGAAGACCCATATGCCATTTCCACACACAAACACACGCACACAAACGGGACATGGAAGGACGGATGGTACTTACGTTGAGGTTCAAACTCTCACTGTGAGTGGACTTTTCACGTCTTTCATTCTGCGAAGTTTGAACACCTCTCTCTCTACGTTTAGACAGAGTGAGTGAGAGAGAGAGAGAGAGAGAGAGACGAACAACTCCGAGACTTATCCGATGATAAGAGACCAAACTCTGTACACCGAAAGGCCAAACATGGCCTTTTATTTTCACAGCAAAATGGCCGAATTTATCAGCTTTTACAAGGTGTATATAACACACTTTTTTTTTTTTTGGGATAATAATCTATAACACACTTTCAGTAAATTAGATATCAGAGTCAATCAATTTTATACTAGTGTATATCAATTCTCATACCGTATACTTACCTTAGAAATAACCGTTCTTGTTATCTTATATAGCTAAAGTATGAAAAAGAAAAAGAAAAATCGTATATATTGAAACTGATGTAGGTATATTGAGAACTAATGAACTCGATCATTTTGATATGAGGCTTTTTTATTTTATAGCAAATGATTGTTTATATCATAATATTTATTAGTTCATATACTATGTCTCAATCAATCAATAAAATACAACTTTTTACCTGTATTTACATGTAGACATGATAAATATTACCCCTACCATACCCGTTTCTCTTAAACGGGCAAATAAGGAGGGTAAAGTGTGTGATTATATTTCATTTTATTTTTTTTCTTCTTTGCAGCCGGTAAGGTTCCCTAGTCCCAACTCTACCTGTTTTTATCCCTAATCTATTTTGCTAATAGAAAAGAAAAAAGACATGTATTAAAGTGAGAAAAATTGACCATTTCTACGAGTCCCCATTCTTTTTAGTTTTTCCCTTTTCTAAAGGTAAGCCGCAAGTATATTTTGGTTATTAATTGAAAATTCGAATTTTAATGATTTTATTATTATTTTTACGGTGTCCATTGTCAATCGAGTAACTCACTAACACTAACCAAATTACCTTGTGAGTAAATTGATTAAAAGTCAAAGTTATTAGTATGGACACCGGTGAGGTCTTTTTGAACGTCGTCCATTCCATTGACATCAAACGACATGTCGTTTTCAGTAAGCAACGTGTTTTAGAGAATGTATATAATGTATACGCATGTGTCATCTCTGTGTGTTTTATACATCCTTTACAACTAACTACTCACGGAAGGAGAAAGCAAACTGAAAGAAATCAAATACAATATTTATTAGTCTTAAAAAAATGTTGAGAGAAAGCACTGCATCGACAAACAGAGAATTGAATATTAATAAATAATTACACAAAAGAACCAGCACGAAATAAACAAAGCCCGGCAGCTGTAAATCCAAGCTCAAACATAACTGTAGAAGAGACTGAGAAATTGCATCAGAAACCTAGTAATAAAACGAATATAACTGGCTTACCTTATTGACAAAACCAAAAAAAAAAAAAAATGGCAAAAGAAAGTTTCTAATCCTTTTAAAATCTAATGAAAGTAGAAAAAGAAAGTAAAGGGTCACTTTTAAAAACTTAAACCTTCAACTTCACTTCACCTGGGGTTCTTACTTCCATTCACAACTGGTGCTTCTGATGATGTTTGTTCTTTAGTATCGTTGTTCTGGGGTTGTTTCGAATCACAGGACTTTGACTTTGGTCCGAATCCGAGCTTTCTGAAGATCATATTCCAGCTTCCTTTTGTCTTAACCAACTTCTCAAGATCTTCCTTCATGCTCAGACACTCTTTCTCAAGCTCAGAAACTCTCTCCCTCATGTTATCAACCGCCACAACTTGATCTCGGGCAGTGCCTGCTCGGTTGGATGCTTCGTTTCTTGCTAGTGCAAGATTTCCACTGTGACTTTGCAAGTTCTCAAGGTTGTCAGAGACGAAGAACCAACCAGCAACTGAGGTTCGGAGCCGAAGCTGTTCGAAGAATAGAACTTGGACAATGACACGAAGTGGTAGCCTTTCGTTCTGAGCTGCGTGCGTGCTCGCTTCCAATGAGAGCTTCTGGCAGTTCATGAGCCGGCAGATTTGTTCCCTCTCAGAGTCTGTTAGCCAGGGATGTGACTGAAAAAATAAAAAAAAAAATTATCTACAAGTATTTTAATGAAGAAAAGTATACAAGTGGTAATCTACTGTTTTTTTAAAGGTGTGGCAAGAAAACAAAACCAGTGATTTATAATGGTGACTACAATTAAGTATGCAATCCTTTTGTTGATTCCATTAGAAGATGTTTTCTCTATATGATTGAGTAACATATCAAAGATGGCCATTCTCAAATAAAGCAAATTTTGTTAGAACTCAACCTTAAATGCATTGTTGAGTTTCTTTCTCATGGCATGTACTTATCTAGATACAGTATTTTGTGAAAAGACAAACTGTCAAATAACTTTTAACAGATTCAACTAACTTAAGCATAAACCTCTAAATGTTCATTTTCTATATGACTATCAGGCAACGGTTATTTATATATCATAAAACTTAATTTTAAAAAAAATTCAGTTGTTACAACGAGAACATCATTCTAAGGAACAGCAAGTGATGGTGTTACTCCGCTAGAACAATAATACTCCGCTCTAACTTGTCATCACTTAGCACATAACAATGAAAATGCTTCTGAAGTTTTTGAGCAATAAAAAGCCAGATATTTCAGAGTCATGATAAGTTTCGCAAAGAAAATAGTTTAGAAAGAAATTTTCTGCTGCCCTTTTTTACCTTGAGGTATATATCAATGGCACGGTAAATTCCATCATCTAAGGGCCTGGCATATTCAGGAATAGCGGCAGCAAGTGACTGAAATTTCAGTAACTTCAGGTTAGGATCAGGTGCCACCTCAGCAAGAAACCCATCCATCAGATTAGCTACCATGGTAATTGGGGTCAGTGAATGGGAACCTCCCATCAACTGCCCCTCCTCTACCAGAGAATTCGAAGTACAGTCACTTGTATCGCGGTCCACTATCATGAAGTGGTCGAGAATCCGTTGAACACAATCAATATCGTAAAGGGTCTCCATCGAGTACCCTGTGCTTGGTATTAGAAGATCTTCAAGAAGTGCCTGATCCAACTGAGCCCCTATTCTTTTTTCCAAGTTGTCTCGACATGAAGGGCTAGTGAGCAAAATCATAGATGTTCTTAGCAGCCTAAGCAGGAAATTGGTTGGTGTCACACCTTTTTGATCAGGTAGCAATCCCACAATCTCTTCAAGGAGATTCCTCTGATCTGCATCAGGTGGAGAAGACATTGTCGATCCGGAGGCAACACGGTTTCCGTTCTGGAAGCTTGATTGCCTACCAAGCAAGCAGAGATGCTTCTTTGTATAGTGAATTAGCGACCCCGCAATCCTCTCAGGTTTCATGCCTCTTGCTTCAACAGCAAGAATTAAGCGCTTATACAGAGGTAGCCTCAGGAGGGACACGTCTTCATACCACCAATCCTCACCAACTGGATGCGGTTTGGCTGCTGTGCATATTCCGTTCCAAAACATACCACCTTCTGGGCTCTGCACCGCACTGCGTCCTCCTGAGACTGGCCAACTGAACAAACTTGGATCCGCACAAGCTTTCATGGCCAACGAGTTGATGCATCTCGAAACAATATGAAGCTCTTCTGCAGGCGACAAAATGTCTTCACAGGTTTCAAGGACTTTTAGTGAGTCTGTCCAATTGCCAAAGATCTCATTCAGAAAATTCTCTGTTTGTAGAATGAGATTCCCCTCTCCGAAGTCTTCAGTCATCTGAAGATATTCCGCTGCACATCTGACACTAACAACGTTCGATGCATTGAGTTCTACTTTGACACCATAACAGAACTTGGCTATAACCAAGAAGACTCTGGCTCCGCCCAGCATGTCATGAAGTTGCAAACTACATTTATTCTCATCCTTCCTAGAAATTTCTCCAATAAGGTTTTCTAACAAGCCACTTCTGGATAGCAATGGAAACTGATTGAATACCAAGGAGGAAAGGTGAAAAAGAGTACTTCATTAATAAATAGTATATATTAGGCGAGGAAAAGGAATTACAAAAAAAAAATATATACATAGAGACATGAGAGAACTATCACAAACTTAGTGTCTCCAACATACACATATTTGTCGATGGGACTGATGGTTATTACTTAAAAAATGGATGAAGTACAGAAAAAAAAAATCGGTGAATGTCAAATTAACTTCTCTTTTATCCTCTTGAACATTCATGACCATATATTCTCAGTCACAATAAGAGCTTGACGAATTTTATACTATGCACCAAGTCTTTTTAAATGTGTTACAGGAAACACCAATGGAAACTAATTACTAGCTGAAAATCTCTTATGACTCCATGCAAGTGAGACATTGCCTCATGGGATCTTTTCCCGTGCATCCCGGTCTAAGTTATTTACTTGAAGCCACATCTCAATGTGACAGTTTATGCAAGCCTCATGTTGGTTCTAAACATGGTGTTAACATGTATATGTGATTTTTTTTTTTTTTAATGTTCTTCTGCTGAGAAAACTAATTATAACAAATGAAATAGCACAGACAATTCAAAAGCTAACCAAGTATAATCAACCTTGTGAAGATGAAAGGATATATCTCCAACTTCAACAGTAACATCACTAGCAAGTCCAGTTGAGCAAAGCCTGCAAAAGGGCACATGAAATATTGCTTTAACAAAAGAAAATGAAAATATGAGATAAACTCATCTCAAGTAAACACTTCTAACCATTGTAGCATTAATACATATACAATCATAAAGAAAAAGAACTAATTGAAAGAAAAAAGAGAGTGCCTCATATTGAAGCCAGCTATATAATATGGATCTCATTGTGCATTTCTCCAATTCATGAGGTATATGGCTGCTATATATTATTATCAATAGAAACGCTAAGCAGAGACGTACCTGTGTAATTTTGACCCCGCATGGGGCCACCTAATAAAGAGTCAATATTAGATGCGTTTGTTGTTAGCATGCTTCTGACTATTAAATGACAAATTGATCATGAAAATTCAAGATTTCTTAATATTATCTCCCGAAAAAAAAAAAAAAAAAGAACATATACAATGTCGTACAATGAATCATAGACACCTTGTATTCTATAATTCAATACACAACACAAACATTCATAATCTCAAAACTTTTGTCGTCCTTGTCCCTCGCACATAATTTCAGTAATTTATTTATTTAAGAAGGAAAAACAGAATAAGAATACCAAAATCCCAGAAATCACATTCCACAAACAAATGAAAATTCAAGCCGACCCCACTACGCGGTTCCATTCGAAAAAACGACTTCACAAAGGAAATGGGTACCAGGTTCGGCCATCGAGGTGAAAGACTTCAGGCTTAGATCCCAGCTTCAGTATGCACGCCATTGTACGGATGACTCAATGAGTTAGCTACTTCTTTTTTTCTTTTTTCTATTTTTTATTTTTATTTTTGGGGGTCAAGTACCATTAAAAAGGAGCTCTGGAGTGACCGAAAAATTTATATATATATATATATATAAAAAAGGATAACAATGGGAAAAAGTCAATAACTGGTATAATAATAATGGGTTTTTATTTATTTATTTCCTTCTTCTTTTTCCGAGTCTGCAATGTTTTGAGCATTTTTGGTAAAAGGGTGGAGATGGTCCCGAGTCCAAAGGGGAAAATCTAGGAGATGAATCGGTTACTGCTGTTACTTGATGGCAGTGCTTGGGTATGGAAATATATATATATGGGCACCAATCCAGTAGGTATTTTTTTCTTTTATCTATGCATAGGTATCAATTGGGTCCATGAAAAAAAATTTTACACATTTTTTTATATTAAAAAGTAAGAGAGAGAAAAAACATTAATATGCACGTCTTTTCATGTATCTCATTTTAGTCATTAGATTATTGTTAGATAATGATCCAACGGTTAGAAAAAAAATACCTACACATAGGTTAAAAAAAAAAATACCTACAGGATTGGCAACCTATATATATATATGGGTGTGGTTTCAATAGTTACTGCTATATTTACCCATCGATGGTTACTGTTTTTTTAGCCGTTGGATGAAAATCTAACGGTTTTAATTAACTTAATAGTTGGATAATAAAATTTATTATAATTAATTGGCATTGATATTATAAAACTTTTTTAAAAAGTCAACTTAGTAGTACCCTAATTTAAATAATAAATTTATTATTACACGTATTTTAATGATGGTTACTCGTGGAGACGTAACCATTGAAACCTCCTTCATATATATATTTATATATGGGCACCAATCCAGCATGTATTTTTTTTTTTTACCTATGCATAGGTATCAATTGGGCCAATGAAAAAATTTTTTGCACATTTTTTTATATTAAAAAATAGAAGAGAGAAAAAACATTAATGATGTACGTCTTTTCATGCATCTCATTTTAGCCGTTAAATCATTGTTAGATGATGATCCAACGGCTAGAGAAAAAATACCTACACATAGGTAAAAAAAAAAAAAAATACCTACCGGCTTGGCAACCTATATATATATATGTGGGAACTAGCATGTATTTTTTTTTAATTTATTATTGATAGTTACATTAATTTCAACCGTTACATTTCAATCTAACGGTTACAAATATAAATATTATCACTTTATTAACATTAGAACTTACTCCAATATAATTAATTATAACCGTTATATTGAAATCTAATAGTCAAAATACCTAATAATAGTGAATAAAAAAATATATATTGTACTAGCTCCCTATATATAAAAATATATACATATATATATATACCTAATCCTGTAAGTATTGATTTTAGTTTATCTACCTATAATATTGTTTTACCCAATTAAAATTTATTATTTACAGTTTAAATCTTTTTTATTTTTTATTTATTTTTTTTTAAAAATAGAGTTTAATTAATGACCACTACTTACTAAAAATAATACACATACACTATTAAGGCTTGAATCACTGACCTCCCTACACTCGCACACACATTCCCCTAAACTCAAACCTTAGTTTTAAGTTCTGCAAAATTGTTATCTCTAAGTTTCAAATTTTTGGGAAAAAAAAAAATATATATATATATATATATATAACCTTTACATCAATTTTGAGTATTTGATGCTATTAAAAGACAAATTGTTCCTCATAATCTTGTTACCAAACAATAAAATAAAGGAAAAATTAATTAACCATAACCAAATCAGATAAAACTAAAAAACAATAACAATAGAGGGCGATATTTATGAAAGAAATGCAAATTTCCGATACGATTTTTATGTATGGAATTTTAAAAGAAAAAACCTCAATTCAATTTCATTGTTTAATGAGGGATAAATTCATCATTTCGCACATAGAGGGTATGAATTTTTGGAAATTTAAAACTTGGAGCTATAGTGTTGTGGAACTCAAAACTTAGGGTCTAAATTGCAGAAGAGTGCATAGTTTAAGGTATTTTTCTATATATATATGTGTGTTTGTGTGTGTGTATATAGTCTTTGGAGTTCGAGGGACTGATCCAACACACATGAAATGATCGGAGAGTCTAAGCAAATCGTGAAGAGGATGACTGATATAATCGAACGCTGGAAGGAAGGATGGTTGTGTGCCGTGAATGTTGGAAACGACTAACCAACAGGCATCTCGACCATCAACATCGAAGTACAAAACTCCACACTAATACGTTGGTTGTGTTTACTAATGTCCAATTATGCATAAAGGTATTTTGATTTTATGTGATAAACTATTTTTTTTAAAAAAAGTTGAAAATTTTTGATTGGTCATTTTTTTTAAAAAAAATGAAATCCTAAATTTGTTTAAAAAATTACTATTTTTACAAGTTTGTCTAAAAGTATCACTTTTTACCACTTAATTAGTATTTGAGATAATCAGTCAGATTACCTCTTTAAAACTTGAATTTATCAAATATACTTATGTAACCAATTTAATATTTTTTTTAAAATAAATTAGGTCATCCAAGATTTTTCATTTTTTCGGACTTTGAGATTATATTATGTAAAAACCTGACATGCATATTGTGTTAGGCTCATACTCACGAGGTTCTTTATAAATAGCAGTTTTAGAACTCATTTTTTCATATAGCGGTAGATAAATATATTTTGAAACGTAGCAATTTTTTTAAGGTTCTTACCAAAATTACCTTTATTATGATTTTAAACCTCAACCAATTTGTGAATAAAACTTAACTCGTCAGTTGACAAAAAATCAACAAGTCAGTTGTCAAATATCAACCGATCAGTAGACAAAATCTCAACCAACTAGTAGACGAATCTCAACCAACTTAGTGAAAATTAAAGGTTGATTTCAAACTTTACAATAGAAACTGCTAGAAATAAAAGAAATTTTTTTATTAAAAAAACTACTAAAAATAAAGTATACCCCTCAGATTACTACTAAGCCTAATATCCTCTCATATGCACCATGTCAACTCATTAACAATAGCACCATTGTATACTCCATGCTAGTATGCAGTGGCAAAGCCACATAGGGTCCAGGGGCAATTGCACCCCCTCCCACCACCCGCCCGAACTTTTTTAAAAGAAAAATTAGTATGTAATATTTTTATAAAACAATTATTCTACTTCCTCTGAATCTATAAAATCTTATACTTGCCCCTCTGAAAATTTGGGTTTTCCGTATTAGTAAAGCTATTTTATAATTATGAAGCTTATTTCAATGGTTTCTGTTAAATGTTAAGTAAAACATATTACTCATCTTTAAAGTGTGTATTGCAGCCCATAAATAAAATAATTAGAAATTGACTTAGCATAGTTTTATGTATGTAGTATATAATATTTGTCAGCAAGTAAATGACTTGGCCTCGTTAAGTATATATATCTGCATAATGTTTGTTAGTAAATTAGTCCATTGGGCTTTGTGAGGATTATGAATGTGAGATTGTATGTAGAAAATTTGGAAGTGTATCTATACGTAAACTAAGTGTTATAAAAAAGGCTAAGAAGACTCATTTTTGATACCTTTGATTAAGCTACCAAGTACAAGATGATTTTACCTGTTACTGCTGTGACTGCAGAGAGGGAATCCTCTGTCATGAACATTGTGAAGAATCGACTATACAACCGAATGAGAGATAAATAGATGAATAACAATTTAGTTGTTTATATTGATAACGAAATTTTTTATAAGATTGACGTTGAAGTTATTATATAGCGATTTTAGACCATGAGACATCATCGACATCAATTGTAATACATTTATGGAATTGTTTAAGAATAGTACAAATTTTCAATTTTGCTTTTTAAAGGAGAAATTTCTAGTTTTTTTGTGTTATTCTACGGTCAAGTAATTTTTTCTTTGCCCCCTGGATTAAATTCCTGGCTCCGCCCCTGCTAGTATGTGGGTTATGTCTATCTACATCCAATTATATGAATTGTGTTGAGCTCATACGCTAAACACGACCTAAACACGACTCAATATGTCTACAAAAATATATGATTATAAAACCACCTAATAGTTTGTTTCTTACTTAGTTCAATCAGAAATATTATAATCTTATTTGAGTATATTGATTCTTTATTATTATCTCTCTATCAACTTATATTTGGCTGGAAATTCTAATTAGGTGTTAGCTTTTTATTTAGTTCGTCTGGATCTCAAATCTAATTTGTAATCATATGTGCCCTTTTTGTTTTTTTATTCAAATGTATGTATCTTTTTTATTTGGTAAGCATAGTTTCTTTTCTGTTTTGTTGTTCAATGAATGCAAATGAAATCTTTCTTAAAGAATTAATAAAAATTTGCTATTACTCGCTTTGTAGCAAACGATTTACCTAATAAATGAATTTTCATTTTTTCCCTTAGAAAAATAGAAATTTTTTATCAATAGATAAGTGGGTGCGTATAGGGTGTAGAGTTCTAATATTTTTTGAACTATGGGATGGAATGCCAATTTGCCCAGAGTATTCTAATATTTTTTTGAACCATGAGATGGAATGCTAATTTGACCAGAGTCAATTTTGAAGTAAGCTATATGTGAAGAAAGTCTTATGACTTGTAATTAATAGTTACAAAAGAGAGTATTTTTTGCTATCCTAAATCAATTATTTATAGATATATATATATATATATAAATACATTTTCAAATATATTTTATGTTTTACAAGATTGATATTGTATTTATGATAAGTTTACTAAACTATTTAACTAATTGAATTAGTATAATTAGGTCATAACTTATTTTGTTATTAATGCTTCTCAATATTATAAAATAATAAAAATGCAATGTGAAACTAAAATGTTCATTTCTTTTAAAGATAAATATTTTTACTGCGTTACAAGAGCATAGTAAGTACAAGTATTTTCTAAATATTATGTGAAGTACATACTTATTTATATGTACCTATGTATACTACTATGCTGTTAATGGAATAGTATTCATGGCGTATGCATAAGGCATATTTATGAAAAGAAAAATTAAAGTGATTTTAAGCTGTTCATGTTTTTAAAAAAATATTACTATTGTACTTAAGTTTCTAAGTTATGTTGTTTATGAAGTATTGCTCCTGGCTTCGTGATTGTGTAGAGAAGATGTGGCGAAATCCTTTGAGGTGAAAGGGCCAAGACAGGGTAAGACTCAAATGATATTGATTAAGAGGTCTACCATGTCACTAAGTTAGAAGTTATGCTTAAAAAGGGGCCCAATACGACGTTTAAAAAAAGAATGTTTTCCAAAGAAAGTTGTACAATGGGCATCAAATATTTTTATAGCACGTCATCATTGATATGCATCTACCGTCTTTACTTACTGAGCGTTAGCTCATTATAGTTCTTGTAATGCAGGTTTCAGTTGCATCAGTAGATTCTTGAAAGCTGGCTGAGCTGCAATTCCATTCATCCCATGATACGTTTATATTTTATTTCTAAAAATTTAATTGTAAAAATAAAGTCTTATGCCCTTTTCAGTTCTCCTGCTTTCAAATGCTAAGTTTTTAAAAAAATTTACAAAGGCTTAATGTGTCTTGGCCTAATTGGTTATGCTTTCAAGCAAAGCCCGACTAGCTAGGTTGGGGGGGCATTACATATAGTGCATCTGCCTTACACTTGGGTGTATACTCAGCTTCCTTAACCTCAACCTTCGCAGCCTCTTTCTCTAGCTTCGATTCCTCAAGCTCTAGCTCTATTGGCTCTTCCTTTCAGATCTCCTCACGAGTCTCTTGCATTTCTAGTTTACTTTAGTTGTAGTATAGTTATTTAACAAGATTTTTGTTTTGAGTCATGTTTACTAAGAATGGATTATCTATATTTTAGTTGTGTACGTTTATATTTGGTTCTGATGTGTATGATTAATGAGACTCTATCTCGTACTATTTTTTTAAATTTTTTTTAGTGCATATATGATTGAAGTACATTGGATAAATTAAAAAGGTGGGGAATTCAATTTTGTTTTTAAAGATTACTTTACCTATTTGTTAGTTGCTGAGAAGGATTAAAAATAAAGTTTCTCGGCTACGTCTTTTGTATATAAATCCCAGCAGTTTTGCCTTCTTGAATTGTGATTCGATAGATGGTGTGAACCATTTGTTGTTGATTTGTGGTTGAAATTGTGTTTCAATCATACATAAAAGTTCCTCATTCGTGGTTAAGGATATACTAAGGTAAAACTAGAGGATGGTCTAGAAATTATACAATTCAGTTATATTTTGTCTTCAATATGTAATATAGGAATATTCACAGCATAATTTTAATGGTATTTGGATGTCCATTATGTAACAAAATACAATATTTGATTTCATGTTGATACTATTTAGATATATTATTTTTTTATTAGATAATTTACTTGGGTATTTTTTTTTTCTTTTGTTTTTGATAATTTTCTTAGATATATTGTTGTTACAAATATTTTACTTGTATTCATAATATTATTTCAGTATGATATCATGAGTCTACATGTTGCATTTGTTAATACTAATAAAAAATATATTTTCTATAACCTAAATAAGTTAAATATGTGTAGGTTAACCAGAACTTTCAATGTATAAAAATCATTTGCAAGAGTTTGCACAAAAGTCAAACATAATATTAGAGGATACATAAACATGCTACAGCTTAGGTCGACTGTATTGGGAAATGTGCAAGATATACTTCTCCAGATACCTTTTTACCCGAAAAGTAGCTGAACAAAGAGTTACTGAACTAGTCTTAAAGTCAATATCCAAGGAAACAAAAATAGATGAAGGATCAATTGTAAATATCACAGTCTTTCTATTTCTATAAATATTCCTTTCTAAATGCTCAGAAAATATTCTTGGTAGCATTTTTGAAAAACTTTCCAAGTTCATTTAAATCGAACTTTCATAATATTGCTTATTATTGCAGTAGAACTTTTACAGTATTCTTTTGATTACATATTTTTACAATATTTGTTTTATTATAAGAGTTGAAATCATTGCATACTGTTTAGATTCATTTTGCATCTAATTACAACCCTTCTGTTGTATAATTTTGGTCGGAAAATAAAGATTACTTGTTAAGTGCATATAAGAGTTAACAGTTTTCTAGTCTTGTGATTGATGAGCAAGATCTTATTTTTTACTTTGTTGAAAATTAGAATAAAAGTTTTGTATATCTTAGTATGGTCACTATTCAAGTAACAATTGTACTAATCTGAATTTGTCTTTAGGATACATTTATTCAAGTAATAATGTTTTGTAAATCTATCTTGAATGAGTTTGCCACTAAGATGAATATGGAATTGCCTACTTATAACACGATTAAGTTTGTAGGGTTACTTCCAATGTTTAAATCTTCTCAGGTTTTAAATGGTGCTTCTTATACTGAAATTGTTAGTAAAAATAAGAAAAAGGTTAAAAAAATTGGCAACTAATGCTGCTATTTTGTCAGATATTATTACTGTATGAATACTTATAATTTTGCTTAAATGATACATTTTTTGAAAAAAAAAGAAAAATGAATATATGCTGTTGTGTTTTATGTGTGCACGTGTTCTTGTTGTTGAGTAATTGAAGATATTGCAGGTAATTCTAGAATGAAGAAAGTACTTTACAACGTTGTTAAATCTAAACTCAAATTGAATGTTGTGTTGCATAAAGCGGATAATCATGATAACATCCATAGGAGGCCTTTGAAGACAAACACCGTACAAAGCTTAGGAGTTGTGCCTAGGAAGGATACAAGTTGAAGTTGGTCTGCCTTTAGCTAGTGCCCCAATGACTACTGATAGTGTTGTTCTAACAACTGTTATTAATGCTACAACAGGTATTTTGCTGCACTCCGGAAATATTCAACTTCCACCAAGACATGAATTCAAAATACAAAAACTGGGAACTTCTATTAAAGCATTTAGGTTTTCGGCTTCTTAAGTGACCAATTTAGTTATTGAATTTGTGCATCTAACTTTAGCAAATTCTGTGGATGTTGGTCTAAGTTCTTCAGGAAAGCAGCATAAGAATAAGAAGAAGGCTATAATTAGAGTTATAAATTCATGCCACATGACTTGTTTGGCCCGACCTAAATTTGTAGCTCTAGCTATAATGAGAACTTGTGCAATGATGCACAATAACTTTCATTTTTCTCTAATCCTAATTTTTTAATTTTAATATATAATTTGTCTTTGTATTGACTCATGTGATTTCGTTGATGATGAGATTTCAGTGCATTTTTGAATTATTAGAATTAAATATTTTTCTAAACATCTTTATTGTCTTAATTAATTGTTCGTTTTTTAGTTTTTTTTTTAATTTTAAAGCCAATAGTTCAATATAATTTGTCCTATTAGGTTTTATCTTATTTTGAATTTTAGAATATTAGTATGGTTTAAATTCCTATAATTGGTTTCCTAGTTGAATTAGAACTCCTTATTTGCCTATAGATAGGCATTATTATCTTCATTATTGGTTAAACTTATAATGAATTATTAAATAAATTGTTGAAGTCTCTCTAGATTATTGTTTCTTTATCTAATTATCTATCTTATACTATTTCCCTCTTTAGATTTATATGCTATATTTGGTAGGAAGGAGGACGAGGAGGAAAGATTAATATATTAGGAAAGAGTGAGAATATGAGGGATAGAGAGGATAATAGCTCTCCTTTCATGTTGTTTGGTAAGTTACGAAGGCGAGAAGATCATCCTCTATCCTTGTATTTGGTATTTGAATGAAAATTGAAAAATTGGATAAAGTATTAATTATAAAACTATTACACTACCTGTTATATTATTTATTGTACATCACAGTATTGTATTCCTTTTAAATTGATCTCTCAGTATTGATTTTTTGCTTTGTTGGCCATCTACATAATGTGTACAACTAAATAGTATAAAATAAAATATAACAAACCAAATATGTATTAATCACAAAATAGTATAAAATATAACCATAACAAATTGCCAACCAATAGTATTAGTACAAAATGTTCGAGTTACACTCAAGCACTATTAGTTATTGGAAAGAAACAAATACATAAATATAAGTATCAATAATAACTTAGCCCAATCAGTTGTATGAATGAAAGTCTATATGGTCAAACTATTATTTATTATTCAAATAATTTGCCTATATCTTTTGTCATGTTTTATGTTTTATAGTTGCCCTTTTTCTAGCATCATCATCATCTTTTTGTCTATTATAAATTTATCCTATTGATGGAGTTTTTCTTGACAACTCTTCATCAACCTAATTGATTATATTTTCATTAGTGTCTATTCTGATGAGATAGTTGTGTAGTATGTAGTAAGTTAGCATAATTTCTATCATTGATCTAATAAGATCATTTGGCTATGTTACTCCTGAAATTATTAGAAACTATTTTTTCAGTGCTCTAAATGTTCTTTCTATAACATTGTGTATTTATGTATATTAAAGATTAAATAATTTTTGTGCATTTTGAGGAGCCATAGCAGAGTACTCCTATAAATGTTACCTCTAGTTGATATTCCTCTTAATCTTCATGTTTATCTCTAAACCTCTATCTATCTCTCTTTCATTTTTTTTTTCTTTTCTTTCTTTTCTTTTCTTCTCTCTAAACTTTACTAGAAATGTAGGTGGAGTAGCGTATGTCTAAAACTGATTCTCAAGCCCTATTTATAGATTTTACCAAGCTCCTCAAGCTAGTAGCTTACTCATCACCTAAAGCTTCATCTGTCATGACACCTAATGCCACATCTCCTATCCACATCGAGCCATTTAACTCAGCCCAAATGTTGACACATAGTTGCCACTAACCTTATCTGCATGCTTGACACGTAGCTTGTCCCATTTCACTACGTGCTTCCAACTGCCACCTCATGCTTTCAAACTTTACATCTCGTGCTCTGATTCAACACCTCGTGCTTACGGACACATCATGCTTAGAATACCTCGTGCTTCACTTTTTGACTTATCATCTAAATATCATGATTTATAGAACTGTCTAGCATAAAAATCGAGAAATACTAACTTCTCCCCTAATCACAACATTAGAAATAATCTTGTCTCTTCCGTCAGTAGCTTATCTATTCTAGATTGTTAGAAACTTAACTGTCAGTTTTCGTCGAAAATATTTCCTTTCATCATTGTTAGGAATTGTTAGCCCAAGATTGACAACCCAAGAGGAGGGGTGAATTGGGTTTTAAAACTTTTGCGGAAATTTTTTAACTATTTAAAACCATATACCACTATTTTTAAACTTTGAAGCTAAAGAAACAATATTACCAAGTATATAGCAATAAAGCAAGTATATTAAGCACACTAAATATCAAATACTCAAATAAATAGCTTGCAATAAAATAAAGAGTGTAGGGATAGAGAAAGTGCAAACTCGATTTTTTTGAGGTTCGACGAACACGATGATTTGCCTATGTCCCCGGCCCTCGGCAACTTGCTTTGAGCTTTCCACTATCGGATCAAGATTATGGGCTTAACCGACTCTTGTACAAACGGAGTGAATTCTTCTTAGGCACACCCTAGCCTTTACAATAGTCTTGACTCTGGTTCTATCACGCCTAACCTCGGATTGTTTTGACTCCAGTGACAACCTCACCTACACGGATTGTTTAGACAATGGTGCCAATCTCACCAATTCACGGGTTGTTTATGACTTCGGTGGCAACCTCACCTTAATCGGATTGTTTATGACTCTGGTGCCAACCTCATCTCAACTCAAATTATTTTTCAATAAAAGAGTGAACACACTCAAGAACTCTCCTCTCAAAAGTAATAAATACAATTTTAGCTTAGGAGATTTGAGAACAATACACAATAAATGCTCTAAGATTGGCTTAATATGATTTGAAAGTTAAAGTGAAGTAAAAGAGAGCTTTTGTACTTAGAAACTGATTGGGAATCAATGTAGGTTCGTGTTTTCATATTCTAAGTCGTCAAACTTAGCTCTATTTATAGATATCTTCAAAAACTAGCCGTTTTCGACCGTTACTGGCTGTCTGTCAGAAAAGTGGTCGACCACTTTCAAAAGTGGTCGACCATTTTTACTAGCCGCTGGAATCTGATAGTGACGTTTAGCTCCAACGGTCAAATGGTCGTGCTGTAGTGGTCGACCATATTTTAGGAACAGAAACCACCAATTAGTTTTCTTGGTTCCTTTTTGGTCGATATTTTAAATCCCATTATTTTCCAAATAATTTTATCACTAAAAATGGATTTTTTTAGGAAATTTTGGCTAGATTAAAAATGGTATTAATTTTCAAACTTCTAAAATAAAATAACCATTTTAACCTTAAGATAGTTTGAAAAATCTTTTGAAAGTATGAGAAAATTCTTTTGAAAGTATTTGAAAATTCTTTTAAAAGCATGAGAAAATTCTTTCGAAAGTATGAGTCAATGCAAAGAGAATCTATGTGCAATGAACTAAATCAAATACAAGACTAAGTATGAAATATACTCTATCTAGGCACGGTCTTATATCTTGATTGTCTATCTTCAAGCTTGATTATAATAAGTCCAATATGCATCCATCTTCAAGCTTGCTTCCTTGATCAACTTGAGTTAGAACTTTAAAACCATTTCACTATATACTCAAGTTAAATCATTAGTACTAAATCAAATGTTTGTTATCTTCAAAATAAGAGTGAGTAAGATTGAAATCTCAATTTCCCAACAATCATATTGTCTATCATTAAAAGTTTACACTGCTAAGTACATTAATTAGTAGCTTAACTCATTTCAATTATATATAACCTAACAGCAAAAGTCTGTCTCGTAAAATGTGAAATCCTTTTTACTAGGATCTTTATGAACTTACAAAATTATTAAGCTCCTCATTGACTACCTTAACTCCTCTACATAACTTAGAACTAAACAAAGCTCTATTACATATAACACGTAGCCAAGCACGTGAATCGGGGTATGACACTATAAGTGTTGGTGGTATTGGTTGTGGTAGTTGTGATAACAAAGTTGGTTAAGGTTGAGGAAGCTAAGTCTATACCCAAGCACAAGGCAGAGGCATTGTAGGTGTTGGTATTATTGGTTGTGGTAGTTGTGATGGCGGATTTTATTGAGATAATGCCAAACTTGAGTTATTCATTTCTCTCGTCACTTAGGACCAGGGAGGAATCTGCCTCTGGCTCTCTGACGCTTGCTTACTACCAATAATCTCCTAACATAAGTGAGTTCCTGGTAGCTTTTACTAGTAAGGCCTAGCCTAGGTTCTCTTTTCTTTTCTATTTTGACTCATAATTTCAACTAATAAGGAAAAGGAAAGAAAGTTATGCTATGACTTGTATAGGGTGTGTATAGGGTGCAGAGTCCTAATGTTTTTTTGAATCATAGGATGGAATGCAAATTTGACCAAAGTTAGTTTTGGAGTAAGCTATACATAAAGAAAGTCCTCTTATGTCTTGTAATTAATAGTTACGAAAGAGAGTATTTTCTGTTATCCTAATAAATCGATTATATATATACATATTCAAATGTATTTTATTTTCTACAAGGTCAATATTGTATTTATGGTAAGTTTATTAAATTATTCAGGCAATTGAATTGGTATAATTAGGTCATAATATTTTTTTATAATTAGTACTTATCAATAATCAAATTAAAAAAAAAAGATACAACATGAAACTAAAGTATTCATTTCGTTTAGACAGAAAAATATTATTTGGTTGACGCGAGGTATATGTACTATAAAGTAGACTTATAACATCTTATCAAAGAGTAAGGTAATATTTAAAGGAGTACTCTACCATGGCTCTTCAAATGCATAAAAATGGTTTAATTATTGACATGTAGCTTTACACAATATTATATAAAGAACATTTGGAGTGCTAAAAAAATAGTTTCCAGAAATTTGAGGAGCAATAAAACTGAATTATCTTGTTAGATCAGTGACAAAAATTATGTTAACCTGTTGCGTACTACATAACTATCTCATAGTAGTAGACACTTATGAAAATATAATCAATCAGGTTGATGAAGAGTTATCAAGAAAAACTCCACCAATATGAGAAACTTACAGTAGACAAAAATATACGAGGATGCTAGAAAAAGGGGCAGTTATAAGAGATGACACAAGACAAAAGATGTGGACAAATTATGTGAATAATGAACAGTTGTTGGACTATATAGGCATTCATTCATATAATTGATTGGGCTAAGTCGATGTTGATACTTATATTTGTTTTTTTTTTTTTTTGTTTCTTTCTAATAACTAATAGAGCTTGAGTGTAGCATGAAAATTTGTCTAATACTATTGGTTGGCATTTGTTAAAATCAATATTGAGGGATCAATTAGAAAGGAATACAATATTGTGAAGTACAATATATAATATAATGGGTAGTGTAGTAATTTTATAATTAATACTTTATCTATCCTTTCAGTTTTTCTTGAAACACCAAATATAAGGATAAAGGATGATCTTCTCTCCTTCCTTACTTTCCAAACAATATGAAATAAGAGCTACTATCCTCTCCATCCCTCCTAATCCCACTCTTTCCTAATCTATTCATCATTCCTCCTCGCCCTCCTTCCTACCAAACATAGCCTAATAATTTAGAGAGAGAAATAGAATAAGATAGATAATTAGATAGAGAAACAACAATCTAGAGATACTTCAACAATTTATTTAATAATTCGTAATAAGTTTAACCAATAATAAAAATAATTATGTTTATCTATAGGCAAATAAGAAGTCCTAATTCAACTAGGAAACTAATTATAGGAATTTAAACCATATTAATACTCTAATAGTTCAAAATAAAATAAAACCTAATAAGATAAATTATATATTTTCCCTTTGAACTATGGCGTTAAAAGAGAAAGTGAAAACTAAACAATTAATTAAGACAATGAAGATATTTAGAAAAACATTTAATCTTCGTAATACTAAAAAACATTGAATTCTCATCATCAACAAAATCGTTGGGGTCAATATGAAGACAAATTATATATTGAAATTAAAAAATAGGAATAGAGAAAAATAAAACTCTCTAAGCACTGGTACACAATTTCTCATTAGCCTTATTCTTAATCTTATACCGCTTTCTTGAAGAACTTGGACCAGCATCCACAGAATTTGCTGAAGTTGAATGCACAAATGTCATCGAAATAAGGTCGAAAATTCAACTATCATCGAAGTATAGTCGAAAATTCAATTCGACTATAATCGAAATATAGTCGAAATATGATCGAAATTTAATCGAAATTTCGATGCTTATCGTGAGGCAGACGTTTTTTTTTTCCGGACTTTTGCAGATAATCCAAGAAAACAACTTTTAATGTATAAATTATGGTTGTAACATATCGAAATTCAGGTAAAAACCATTTCAAACAGTACCCATAACATTTGAACATATAAATTACATACCCATTTCGCGGATTTCTGTCCTCCGTTTTACCGCCAAGTCTTTTTTCTGTTTTTTCAACTTATACCTTTTCTGCTCTTACAATTTCAGCTGCTTAGACAGTGTGATAACTTCAACCATGAGATTATAGGAAAGATTGTGAGGATATAGAGGGAGGAATGAGCAGCTACAGCTAGGTTAAAGAGGCGAAGAGCGGTAAATACACTGTAAACTAATTATTAAGGGCAGAAGTGACATTTCAGGTGGTATATGCATACTTTTCAGAGTTTTATTGAGGGAAACATATGGGCCAAAATAGGAGTGTCATGACGCATATTTAACCTAATTTCTCCCTCAGAATCCAGGTTCCAATCAGGGCCGAAGTATACTGGCATAAGAAGTGCCATTTAAAACCAGGGAAGATTTAAATACTAGAAGTAACCTTTCAAACTTAATCGTATTATAAGTACGCAATTCCATATCCATCTTAGTGGCAAACTCAAGGACTTGCAAAACATTAAACATTATTACTTGAATAAATGTATCCTCAAGAAAATTTCAAATTAGTACAATTATTACTTGAAAATTAGATTAAACCATAGTAAAAATAGGTCAAATTTATAATGAAAATTTGAAGATCTGGCTCAGAATGTATACCGTACGTCAAATTTATAATGAAAAATATAAACTATAGAAAACATTTACATTGTAAATATATACCGTTCATATTTTAGACATAAAATATATATCTCATAGCTAAAAATTTACATTATAAATGTATACCACTCATATTTTGCACATGAAATGTATACCATAAAAATATGTACTTTTGAAATAAAAATTAAAACGGGTAATGATGAAAATAAAGTATAAATAGGGTACTGGGTGTAAATTTCTCTTCATTTCCCCTATCGTAACGAATAGGCCCAAACAGAAAAGGGGCCCATAAGGTTTGACTCTCGACGGTCCAAAACAAGCCCACTCCCACTCACCGTTACAACAACACGTAAAATCTCTCTCTCTCTCTCTCTGCTTCTTCAAACTAGATTTCATTTTGCCTTGGCTAGTGGAAGAAGAAGAAGAAGCAGCCATGGCAGCTGAGCTCAGACTCGGTGGAGCAGCCCTAATCCTAGCCCTATTTTTTTCGATCTCATCTCATTTCTCGCTGCTCACCGCTTCATCTTCCTCTCAGGACCTCCAGATCCTCAACGCCGAGCGCAGAGTGAGCCTTCTCCTTCTTCTTCTTCTTCCCTCAATTTCGCTTTAAAGGATTCAGAATCGAATTTATTGTTAAATGGAGTTGATTTTTTCTTTTTGTATCTGTATTTGTGGATTCCCAAGGTCTCTGATTTTGACTGATCAATGGTTGCAGATTGACTTGACTTCTCACATTATTAAGGTCTTCTTGACGTTAAAGGTACGGTGAAATCCATTAATTGATCTGATCTTTAATGGAATAGGATCATGGTTGAAATAAGCTTTTGTTAATTTGTATTGTGATTTGTTCAAGGAAAATGAGAGTGTTTTAGGGATTTGTCATTGTGTATATGCAGTAATCATGGTTAAGGGTTCTTTGGATTTAGGAGTATGGATAGTTTCAGTCCTGTAAATTTCATTAAATGCTTGGACAAAATTTGTTTGGGGAAGTTGAAAGTGATTTGTTGGAATTTTCATTTGTTAATGGGAATACTTATTTGACAAATGGTTTCCCATCAGATTGAAAATACTGGGACATCTCCTGTTTCGGAAGTACTCCTTGCGTTTCCTCCCACTGACTTTGATCGTTTAGCACTGATTAAAGCAGCAGTGACTGCTGGAAAACGAAAAAAGAAAACTTATCTGCCCCTTGATGTGAAACCTACTGAAATTCCTGATGCTCCAAATGGGGCCAAATCTTTCAGTATATCCTTGCTCAATCCATTAGGCAAAGGTGAAAATGCAACACTAGAAGTGCTTTATGTATTGACTCATTCTCTTGAACCCTTTCCGATGGAGATAAGCCAATCAGAATCTCAGTTGGTCTACTACCGTGATAGTGCATTGTTATTGTCACCATATTATGTTAAGCAACAGACAACTTTTATTAAGACTCCAAGTACTAAGGTGGAATCCTTCACCAGATTGGAGTCTACTAACCGTGTTGGTACAGAACTAAAGTACGGGCCATACACCGATCGCGCACCCTATTCGTTTTCTCCCATCATTGTCCATTTTGAGAATAACAATCCATTTGCCGTTGTTGAGGAGCTTGTACGTGAAGTGGAAATATCTCACTGGGGCAACCTTCAGATCACAGAGCATTATAAGCTGGTTCATGCAGGTGCTCGGCACAAAGGTGTTTTTTCAAGGTATGGTTGCTTTTATTATGATATTGTCCGAATTTCTTTTAAATAATTAAAATATATGATATGAGTACATAGAATTTTGGGCTATGTGAGGTTAGTTAATGCGATATATGTTTAATCACAGTTTATCTCGGGTTTTCCATTTGGGTAGCAACATAATTACAGCCTGATGTCTAGCAAAAACAAACGGGTTTATAGTTTCTTGTAAGCTTTTCAAGTTTTTGTCCCATGACATCAAAAGTGAACAAGGACTGCATGAACTGATGGATTAATACAAAAGAATGGGCTTCTGTTTTTTGTTAAAGTGCCTAATGGTGCAGATAACTGTTGAAGATATAATTTGACAAGTTAAACCAATCAAATTAGAAAGAAAGAAAAAAACACTTAACTAGACCTTTGGCTAAGAGTATCTGATGTAGGATAAGATGAGAAAAGATATAGAAATAGAGAGAATAGGTAGAATAACAAGAGAATTGGTAGAATAGCAANACAATTTCTCATTAGCCTTATTCTTAATCTTATACCGCTTTCTTGAAGAACTTGGACCAGCATCCACAGAATTTGCTGAAGTTGAATGCACAAATTCAATAGGTAAATTGGTCACTTAAGAAGCAGGAAAACTAAATGCTTTAATGGAAGTTCTTGGTTCTTGTATTTTGAATTCATGTCTTTCTGGAAGTTGAACATTTCTAGAGTACGGAAAAGCACTTGTTGCAGCATTAATAAATGTTGTTACAACAACACTATCAACAATCATTAGAGCACTATCAACAGGCATGACAAATTCAACTCCGGTATCTTTACAACTTTGTACAGTGTTCATTATCAATGGCACAGTGCTACTATGGGTGTTATCAGGACTATCAACCTTATGCAACTCAGAATTCATTTTGACTTTAGATCCAACAAGTCAAGTTAAGTCATGGTACCACACTTTAAGTTTTTTTTTTTCAAAAAAAAGGAGTGTATTATTAAACTCAAAAAAAGAAAATAATAATAAATTAGAAATTTTAAAATAAATAAAAAATTCACATAAAAATGAAATTTAAAGTTAGTCAACAAATTATTAAAATAAAACAATATATATAAAAAAATGTAAAAAGAATTTCAAAAACTATAAATTCACAAATATTCTATAAAAAAAAATCACATATAATCAATTTTTAATTAATTTCACACCAAACATTAAGTTCAGATGAAATGAAAATCCTAACATGAAAAGATAAAATTGAATTACAACTATCTATCAACCTTATGCAATGCATCATTC
>JXTC01000299.1:60603-89800 GCA_002914845.1 Trema orientale | reverse complement strand
AGCAGCCATGGCAGCTGAGCTCAGACTCGGTGGAGCAGCCCTAATCCTAGCCCTATTTTTTTCGATCTCATCTCATTTCTCGCTGCTCACCGCTTCATCTTCCTCTCAGGACCTCCAGATCCTCAACGCCGAGCGCAGAGTGAGCCTTCTCCTTCTTCTTCTTCTTCTTCTTCTTCTTCTTCCCTCAATTTCGCTTTAAAGGATTCAGAATCGAATTTATTGTTAAATGGAGTTGATTTTTTCTTTCTGTATCTGAATTTGTGGATTCTCATGGTCTCTGATTTTGACTGATCAATGGTTGCAGATTGACTTGACTTCTCACATTATTAAGGTCTTCTTGACGTTAAAGGTACGGTGAAATCCATTAATTGATCTGATCTTTAATGGAATAGGATCATGGTTGAAATAAGCTTTTGTTAATTTGTATTGTGATTTGTTCAAGGAAAATGAGAGTGTTTTAGGGATTTGTCATTGTGTATATGCAGTAATCATGGTTAAGGGTTCTTTGGATTTAGGAGTATGGATAGTTTCAGTCCTGTAAATTTCATTAAATGCTTGGACAAAATTTGTTTGGGGAAGTTGAAAGTGATTTGTTGGAATTTTCATTTGTTAATGGGAATACTTATTTGACAAATGGTTTCCCATCAGATTGAAAATACTGGGACATCTCCTGTTTCGGAAGTACTCCTTGCGTTTCCTCCCACTGACTTTGATCGTTTAGCACTGATTAAAGCAGCGGTGACTGCTGGAAAACGAAAAAAGAAAACTTATCTGCCCCTTGATGTGAAACCTACTGAAATTCCTGATGCTCCAAATGGGGCCAAATCTTTCAGTATATCCTTGCTCAATCCATTAGGCAAAGGTGAAAATGCAACACTAGAAGTGCTTTATGTATTGACTCATTCTCTTGAACCCTTTCCGATGGAGATAAGCCAATCAGAATCTCAGTTGGTCTACTACCGTGATAGTGCATTGTTATTGTCACCATATTATGTTAAGCAACAGACAACTTTTATTAAGACTCCAAGTACTAAGGTGGAATCCTTCACCAGATTGGAGTCTACTAACCGTGTTGGTACAGAACTAAAGTACGGGCCATACACCGATCGCGCACCCTATTCGTTTTCTCCCATCATTGTCCATTTTGAGAATAACAATCCATTTGCCGTTGTTGAGGAGCTTGTACGTGAAGTGGAAATATCTCACTGGGGCAACCTTCAGATCACAGAGCATTATAAGCTGGTTCATGCAGGTGCTCGGCACAAAGGTGTTTTTTCAAGGTATGGTTGCTTTTATTATGATATTGTCCGAATTTCTTTTAAATAATTAAAATATATGATATGAGTACATAGAATTTTGGGCTATGTGAGGTTAGTTAATGCGATATATGTTTAATCACAGTTTATCTCGGGTTTTCCATTTGGGTAGCAACATAATTACAGCCTGATGTCTAGCAAAAACAAACGGGTTTATAGTTTCTTGTAAGCTTTTCAAGTTTTTGTCCCATGACATCAAAAGTGAACAAGGACTGCATGAACTGATGGATTAATACAAAAGAATGGGCTTCTGTTTTTTGTTAAAGTGCCTAATGGTGCAGATAACTGTTGAAGATATAATTTGACAAGTTAAACCAATCAAATTAGAAAGAAAGAAAAAAACACTTAACTAGACCTTTGGCTAAGAGTATCTGATGTAGGATAAGATGAGAAAAGATATAGAAATAGAGAGAATAGGTAGAATAACAAGAGAATTGGTAGAATAGCAATAAATAAGCAAGATGAATAAGAAATTGGATAGATTAGAGAGAGAGAGAGAGAAGAATCAAAGAGAGAATTAGACAGAATTAGATGAACGGGTAGAAGAGCAATAGAGAATCAAGATAAGAACTTAGAAAGAAAGAGATTCATAGGAGGAGAAAACTCAATAATTGTTTATTAATTCATCATAGTCTGAAAAGCAATTACATAGCTAAGCCTATTTATAGATAGGCAATTGGACACAACTAGGAAAGTAGACAAATTCTAGAAACTAATAGAAACAGGAAACATAAGTCTAGTTACCCAAAATTAAATAATACCTAATAATAAATCTAAATAATGATAATAATATAATTTCCTAATATATTGTATTCCATGTCTTCGTCAGTATCATACTAAGCTTAAACATGGAATGTATTCCTTCATATCATTGAAGATATCTTCTTAATATAGCAATAGTGAAACCCTTGAGAGTAGGTCGAATGGTTAGCTCCCTTGAGGTATGGGGTATGGAGTTCAATTCCATTTGCAGGCCAACCTAACAACTTGTTTTCAGTATTTTGCCTCCCAGAAATTGCAAGAGTTCTACAAGAGTAGTTATTTTCAAAACTTGAATTTGCAAATCAAGTTTAAAGGGTTTCTGGGATATGAATCTACAGTCTTTGGGAGGCAGAAAATTTGAGCATATTGCTGTGAAGGTCCGTATGAGGAATCAACTTCCTGATCTCACTGGATTAACAATGGGCCTAACTACTCGACCTAACCCTCATGGGAATGATTCAAAGCACATATATGGACCTTACGAATTAAAACATGTTCTGTGGGCACAATTATAGAGGGTCTGAGCCTTTGAAGTTTTAGAAATTTCAATAGCGAGTAATAGTGGATTTCTAGAATTCTCTGTCATAGATTTCTGCTGCACATCGTGCAAGGCAGGATTTTGTGCTCCTAAGAAGTTAAAGAGCTGTAGAGAGAACACCCACCGAAAGAAAAGAAATGTTGTTTTGATACGTTAGTGATCAGTTTTGTGCAGGAAGCTAAGGCTCCATGTTCAGTGTTCTGTGAATACAAGCTTTCAAGGCCTCAAAAGGACACATTTTGTTTTACACTCAACTTTGAATTTTCCTTCACTAGACTTCTATGCCCCACCCATGCCCCCTTTGATGATCTTTAGTGCATCTTATTTTTTAATCTTTGAAGCTTCCTTTTGGCAGGGTTGAATATCAATCTAGGCCAGCTTTCAGTGGTGTCTCTTCATTTCGGAAGATTCTGGCAAGGCTACCACCTAGGGTTCACTCGGTCTACTACAGAGATGACATAGGGAACATATCATCATCACATTTACGCACAGATTATCAGAAAGTATGCAGTTTTTTCTGTGTTTCATTGCATACAAATGATTTTATCCAAGCAAGTTAACTCATTTATGTTTAAAGCATGTGTCCAATATTTTTATCATCTTACAGCGTTCACACTAGTAACACTAAACAACCTCAAATTTTAAATTCAAGCTTTATCACTTCTTAACCAGTGTGACATATGTTTTTGAGTAGGGACAAGTCATTCCTGCCATATATTTTTACAAATTGTTTTATACTCACTTGAAATTCTGATCCAAATTGATGTCCAAAGTCAACTTTCCCTTTGATTCATGCAAGGGAAATATGTTGCAAATCCAAATAGTAAGAGATTCAATCAAATTTTGTTTTATAGTCGAGATATGCTATGGAGTTCTTTACTAAGTAGTTTTGTCCGCATGATAATTGCCATTTTAAACATATTTCGTCATGATAAACGACTGCAGAGGAATGCTATTTTTTCTTTACCCCTGAAACTGCAGAGAAGGGTTTTTGAAAGTTTTACTATTATTAGACCAGCCATATACAAAGTCTTCTGGTTGATCATATATGTCTATATGTATTTATAATTATTTTTGAAATGGGATGAGATTCAAGTGGAAAACACTGTGAAATGATATATTTAAATCCTGCCATTTTGTCTTTGTGTATTCCTCACTTGGTACCTGCATGTTGCAGTCAGAACTCGAAATTGAACCTAGATATCCTTTGTTTGGAGGTTGGAAAGCTACTTTTGTCATTGGCTATGGGCTACCATTGCAAGACTTCCTTTTTGAATCATCTGATGGGAGGAGATACCTGAACTTCAGTTTTGGTTGTCCTCTTGCTGACACAGTTGTAGACAAGTTGACGATCAAAGTACGTATATACTCATCCTCATCAATATTATCCAACTCTCTGCGTTTCATTGTTCTACTGTTATCTAAAACACTGGAAAGATAAGTTTTGGGAACTGCTATGTTATAGGTTGTGCTTCCGGAGGGATCAAAAGACCCATATGTTGTTACTCCTTTTCCAGTAGAGCAACACTTGGAGGTAATTCTTTAATCATGAAATTTATGCATGCTATGCATATTTGGTTTAACACGTTCTAATGTCTGTTCCAACAATGCTGTTTATCGCAACTGCATTGACATCTTGAATTAATTTATTTTATTTCATTTTATTTTTCGTACTTTTCATTTTGTCAAGTGAGCATATATATTTCCAGAAAAATCTCCCTTCTTTCGGTTCAGATAAAAAAAATTATGCTACATAACGACATTTACTATGTAGCATGTGCGTGTACAGATTTGAACTTTGACATTTACTGGGATTTTTCTTCATCTAATTCTTCCATTCTCTGCAGACTAAATATTCATACCTTGATGTCGTTGGAAGGACTGTGGTAGTTCTTGAAAAGAAAAACGTGGTCCCCGAGCATGGCTCTCCTTTCCAGGTGATTTGTTACTTGTCTATTATGCATATTTGGAAGTTCTTCTAATGTGGAGTAAAGTGCTTCAGTCAATTACATGCTCAAAACTCTAATTAGGAGATTTGAATCTTCACTTCAGCAAATTCAGTGGATTTATCTCATTTTTACCATGCTGAGATAGTGCAGTTGTTCTTTTAAATAAAAAATTAAAATTAATTACCTTGTTAGTCCTTAAACTATTGGAGAATCTCATTTTGGTAAACTTTACAATTTCTGTTCTGGTCCATGAACTTTTAAAATTTATTCTTCGTTAGTCCTTTATAAATTCCTTAAAAATCGGACAAAACATGACTAAGTCACTAAAACGGAACTTTTCAAAGTTTTGGGACCAATATTAATATTAATTAATTATTGATGTGCCCTTAAATTTAACAAATTTTTAATGGAATAAGTCTTTAACAAATTTTTAATGGAATAAGTCTTTTAAGGACTAAAGGGGAACAATTCTGAAGTTTAAGGACTAGAATGAGAAACTTCTAAAATTTAGGGACCAATATGAGACTCGATTGTTTAGGAGCCCTTAGAGTAATTAATCCAAAAATTAATGCGTAATACTCTTTGAATGTTGCAATAGAATAAACTAGATTCATTTTCTTTTTTCCGGTAATAAATGTTGCTAAAATATACTTGGTGTTATCTGTGTCTTAATGGTCAATGTCTTACTCATAATTCACGAGACAATTTTATGAATTATTTAATGTAGAAAATCTGGCCATTTCCAGCTTAACCTAGCCATTTTTGGTAGTCTCCTTTTTTCCCACATGCCCCTATTTCTACTGCCTTAACATACTTAGTTCATAGTGGCTTAATCTCTTCTTCGCCCCTGTACTTTCTTTGGCAGGTTTACTATGACTTTAAGCCAATTTTCATGCTTGCGGAGCCGTTAATGTTGGCAATAGCATTCTTCTTGTTCTTCGTGGCTAGCATTGCCTACATGCACATAGATCTTACCCTAAGCAAGTGATGAACATCTTCACAAATCTCAAAAGGTATACCTATCTTTAACATTGTCTTGACTATTTACATCAGAAACTTCATCAAATTGTTGTACCTTGTAGCTTAAACATTTATTCTCGACTTGATTGGTATACAGCTAGTGAGTGAACCAGAGGAATCGTGGAACTTTTTTTTCAAATTACATCAACCGCTACCTAGGAATACTGAATTTTGAGGATTTGTTCCATGATTATGTGAAAATTGCCATTAGAAATTTTGTATTCGATGCTTTTGTTCTCTATTAAAGTTGGACTTGAGCACCCAACACATTTGTGGGTGCATGGGATATTTAAATGTTTATTATGTAGTTTAGAAATACCATAGACTTACAGTGAAAAATCCTGAGGTCGGCATTTCCATCTACAAAATAACAGTGGTAGAAATTCGGATCTTTATACTGGAATATGTGAATTTTGTACTATGGTATGACAATTTATAACAATATAATCCCCGGATACAGTTTTATCAATATTCCAATAAATAAAATGGTTGAGTATACTAATCTGGAGACAAATCTTCTAGTACTTTTCATGATTTCATATTGGGTGGCAATAGTATGACAATTTATAACAATATAAAGCCCCGATACAGTTCTATCATTACCCCAATATATATAAAATGGTCGAGTATAGGGATGGCAATATAACCCATGGTTACGGGTATCCGTGGTTATCCGATCCGAATGGGTAGGGGAAAAACCGCTCAAGCGGGGAAAATGACCGGGGCGGGGAATAACCGTACCGTTAATATGCGGGTATGGTACGGGGACGGTATTAGTATAATCCGCACCGTACCCGCCCCGATATATATATTTACATAAAAAAATTATTATACATATAAATATCTATTTAATTTTACACTATCTATATTATTATATCTTTGGTAAAATAATGATTTTGGAGAGTTATATGTACTTATATATTTAAATTTTAGAGTTTAAAAATTATTAGTATATTGTTGTGTTTAATATTTTGTTGATTATGAAAAGAATTTAGTATTTTCATCTTAATTTTTTAATATTTTAATATTATCAATGGATAATGGGTAACCGCGGTTTTCCCCGTTATCCATTGGTTAATACCCGCACCGTCCCCGCATCCAAAAGAATGGTTAATGGGGCGGGTATGGTATTGTGATTGGCTTTCGGGGATGGGGATGGTAATTAAAAAACCGTCCCCGATCCGCCCCATTGCCATTCCTAGTCGAGTATACTAATCTGGAAAGAAATCTTCTAGTACTATTCGTGATTGGGTGGGTTTATTGGCCTACTCTCCACGCACATTTACTAAAGCCACAACTCATTAAAAATTTTAAATCTAATTATTGCTAGTTATGCCTCCTTATGTTTCGAAAAGAGCCCTTAAGCTATCTTTTCTATCTTTCCTTTTATTTAAAAACCAAAAAAAAAAAAAAAAAAAAGAATGTCATTGAACGGTTGCATCCAATTAATAGCCAGAATAATTTACCCATATATTCTAATATGCAACCTGCAAATTCAATTTGGAATGGATTCCTATCCATCGAAATTTCAAAGTAAATAATTTTCTGAAGAAATAATATGTCAAAATTAGCCATTATGATAACTTAATTTTTGTCTCCTACTTCACCTTAATTTTCTGTAACTTCAAAAAGAAACAAACCCGTAAATCATCTTATCGGGGAAAAAAAAAATTATTCATTCAAATGCTTTAGGTAATCGTCAACTTAAATCATAATTTGAGTCCATGAATCTCTTTAAATATTTATAGAGAGGCAGGAATACAAGAAAAATAAAAACGAAAACTAAATTATAGGTTAATTTTTTATGGTTTTGCTGTTCTATTTTTTTCCCATCAATTGTTATCTTATTTATGGATATCTTATTTACTCATTTTTCTTTTAATAAATTATTCACTCTTTTTTGTCCAGGTTTTGACGATCAGTGAAAATCATTGGAGTCTATCAAATTTTTCATTGAAGCTTTGTTTTGAAGCTTCTTGTCAAGTTCTCCAATTTTCGCAAGTATTGAATAGAATGGTGTTTACAACAAGGTGTGTTCAAAAGACTTGAATTTTAATGTGTATGAATAGAAGATGTTTTCTACACTCACTAAAATGTAGTTTTATTTGGGATTCTTTTGGTAACTAAAAAAATTTATTAAAAAAGAGTGTGGAGAGAGTAGACAAAAGGGTGGTAATAGACTTACCTGTCATGATTTTATATTGAGCCACTCATTTTTTTTCTCTCTCCATCCCCTTTCTAATTAATTAATTATTTAAAAAAATATTTTCTTGTAAATTGACATAAGTATGCTCGTATAACATTAAACAACAAAATATTATTTCTAACACACCATTCACATTCTAAATATATTAGTCGTATGAAAATTATGTCAGATATAAAGAAATCAAAATTTTATATGATTTGATTTTTATGATAAATTGTGAATACCAAAGATTTTCATTCTACCAATGATTTTGATGGTATTGAGGCATCATTTTTTTTTTTTGGTTTGATATCATCAATATTTATTTGTTTTTATTTTGTGTCTAACAGATTAGAAATTGCATTTAAGTTATTCTTTTTTTCCTTTTTCTTATTTGTGCTTATCTATGGATGGACGGCTCTTGTGCAATTCTAATGAAGTCTCTCATTATCCACTAAAAAAAATAGTAATCTAAGAGATGGAGGGTTTTTTTTTTTTTTTCATTCTTGGATGCATTTTCAATCATGTACGCCTTTTTTTTAAGGATAATTCATATATTTCGTATAGTTTTTTTTAATGATAAATTATATATATCGTATATGTGATTCCTTGATGGTATATAGTTTTTTTAATTTAAAAAAGGAGAATTCATATAATTTAAACCGGATCAATAGATTGTGTGCATTATATATAACTATAAGGACATATCATTTCTTCTTTTCTTTTTTTTTTTTCATTCTCTCTTTTCTCTCTTTGTTGCTAGTGTCATCTCTTTTACTAGATAGTTATCTCACGAAAAATCGAATCTTTCATGTATAAATTCGAATTTTATTATTAGACTCCTTGTGATCTTTTACTGCAAAATTTTTATTGTTATGTTGAATTTCAATTTTAGTGACTTCTTCCTCTTTCTCAATAAACCAATAAAAATGGAGAACAAGACCCAAAAAAAAAAAAAAAAAAAGATTGGGTTCTTAAAACTAATGGATAGTAAATTATTAGAGTGGTGTGAAAGAAAATTATAAAAAAATGTTTATCATAGGTATTTTTGTACTTAATGAAAATCTAAGAGGTGTAAAAATAAATTTTGGAAATATAAAATTGTATGAGGGTTTAATTAAATGGGGAGTAGGGAGAGGGGAAAAAAAAAGTGGCCCTTTTATATTTCATTTTCCAATCCGTACTCTTTGAACTTTTCAACAAAATTAAAAAAATAAATAAATAAAAAGGAAAGAAAAATCTCGAAGTACCCTCTGCTTCCTATCTATAATCTCTCAAAAAAAACATGTGTATATATATATTTATATATATATGAGAAAAAGAAATCTCCAACAAGAAGTATTAATGAGTTTTTACTACCATATCCACCCTCCACCGGTACAACTTTTAGAGTACGTAATAATAAAAACCTATAGGCGAAAATGATGGCACTGCATCTACGCTTCATTTTCTAGAGCAGATATATATTACAATACAGAGAGTTATGTCAACTTGAATTTATTTGATGCCTAATTGCCTTCCCAAAAATGGATGGAAGAGGATTATGATACGCAATTATTTAGCATTATTTAACTGGTTATTTTCCAAAGGAAAAAAAAAACGTCAACAATGTTAATTGATTGAATAAACAACTAGCATGAGCTGCCTCGCCTTGGACAATAAAGGAGAGGTACCAACTTAGAGAGAGATGTTATAGACCCATGAAAAGTTGGAAAATAAATGCTACATGATATGAATGGGTATAACTGGAATTTTTCAAGAAAAAGAAATTGAAAAAAAAAAAAAATAGCCGTGAAAGTTAGGACAAACTCACCCTTTTTTAACACCCCGATTGTTTATTATAATGTCTGGATAACGTTGATTATGATTATGAAATTGCTTAGACATGGGCTAGTTCAAGATACAATCGATACTATACGTTTGAATATATACTTCAGAAAGAAGAGAAAAGGTATCAATATACTAAACAAGAATTCGTAAATTTGAGTTAACGAACATGGTGATGATTGGTGTGAATTGTACGCTGGAATTTAACCAAATAAACTATATACTACCTTTTCTATACAAAATAAAATGTTCTTTTAAATCTTATATGACAAAAATACCAAAAATTAATTCACAGACATATGTTAGTGACTTGTAATTAAAAGTAGAGTGAAAGACGGTTCAAGAAAAGAAAAAGTATAGTGACAGATAAAATAAAAGAAAACTAGTCAATTGATAACGCAATGAATGAGATCCTTTTCAGGTTTAATCTTGCTTAGCAAAAACAAAAATGAATATTTGTTTAGGATCTTTTTGCGGAAACGATTCAAGTTGGGAATAGATAATTTGCTTTGAATTACCATATGACTCATTTTTTTTTCAAAAAAAAAAAAAGAAAAAAGAAGATATATTATATACACACTAAATGATGTCACATGATTTTTCAACCACACAATCTTTAAATAATGTGGTCTTATTTGAGATGAATGTAAATTAAAATAATGTAATATTATTTCATGTAAACCTTTTTGTGCAAAAAATAATTTTAACTAGCATTACTTATACTGTAGTCCATATGGGCAGACTTAACTTTGACTCACAATAGATAATTAATGAGTCTACGAAAATAGTGCAAAATCCCAATATGAGTTTCTTGCGTCGACAATATGATTTTTTTAAAAAAAAAAAAAGTTATTATAGCTTTGATTTGAAGCAACAACAGCGATATTGTAACCCCAAAAAAATAGAAAGAATTTAAAAAAGATAAAAAGAAAGATGAAGAAAGTTGTAATTAATTGTAACTACTAACTACTTCTACTACATTAATGAATAAACAAGGAAAAAGAAAGATTTGATGGGCCTTTTAATTTCGTATGGCTTTGCACTGCTGCTTCCTTTGGCCTCAATGCATTTCTTCAAGATAAGATCGTATATAATATATATCATAACTTTTCAAGTAGATTTACATATAGATATTAAATATGGGCATTTGGGGCTTTCATACCAACATCAATTTAATGGCGTAACATGACAATTTCTTATATATAGTAGTTGAGAGAGAGAGAGAGAGGTAATTTACTTTTTAACACTCTAAAATCATCAAGCTTCATGCAGTTACTGCCAATAATAGAAGTAAAACTCTAATTAACCAAGCAGCAAAATCAAGGTTCATGCGATTACTACTAATAATAAAAAATAACTCTCTAAATCAAGCTGCCACATATTATAGTTTTTGGTGCATTATCTTGCATTTTTCTGGATATATATTTACTCGTTCATGTTCACTGAATATTTACTCCGACAATTAGTACCAGAGAATATTTTAGTAGAAAGTTTGACATTTTATCTGAGAGGAAAAGAAAAATAATTTCAAAAGTAATCTAAACCGAAAAATCTGTGACATCATAAATGTAAAATTCCTTAATTTTTGTAAGGGTAAATCGGTATTTTGACCAAATTTTTTCCCAAAAAAAAAACATTTAAATTCGAATTGGATTAAGATGTGAAAATTTTAGAGTCAGGGCTGAAATGTAAATTTGGAGGACGTAAATGAAAGAAACTTCGAAAAAACTGGGTCAAATTACAATTAAACAAATAGTTCCCACACGCTTGGACTGTGATGCAACAGTTTCGGAATTTGCCCATAAATCTCTGCATTGTTCTCTCTTCTCCCACAAAAGCCCCTGAAGAGCCAAAGTCACAGAAGCTCCTACCGTCCAATGCCACCATCGCTCGTTCGATGGAGGAAGATGAACAAAACCCGACCAGTCTCGCCGCCCCTTGCTGCCGGTAGCCGGAGCTGGAAGCTCCCGAGAACTGAGCCATCGACGCCTTTTTCTGGCCAAAAATCGTCGTCCAGCCACCAACTCCCTCACCGCCAGCACGTGGAGCCTTATCTCGAGCTCACCGATCTCCTCCAACTGGTCATCCTCTTCAACTTGAAGCCAGTGAGTCTTTTCTGATTTCGGCCATTTTTTTAAGTTAAAGTTGGTATTTTTCTAATTATTTTTGTAGAGTAATTATTTTGGCTATAAAACTTATACCATGTTAAAGAGGAGATTGAGACAAGAATAGATGTGATTTTGTGATGTCGAAACGGTATCCCAAGATATGTTAATTATCGAATTGAAAAAGATGATATTTTTCTAAATATTTCAAAAAATGATATTTTTGTAATGTTTGGATTAGAGGCCCGTTTAAGGCTCGGGACCTCAAAACGAAGTTCCGACTTTAAATTTGGATTCAGTGAGGTCGAGAGGAGAACTTTGATATAAAATATCACTATATTTCGAAGTGGCACGAATTTCGAGACAGAAGGCTTGGGATTTGCTTCGTTTTGCGTGCCAGGGATCGGGACTCGTCCTGGAACTCAAATTTAGCAAATTATATATCTAAACTAGCTATTTTGAGTGCTAGAAATTCGGTGGTGAAGTCTGTTTCATGATCTGAAGCTCTGAATTGAAAATCAACGAATTTTCAAACCTATCAATCAAAGGTTCGAAAACAACGCCCGACCCTCTGAACGACACCCAAACGATGCCAAACGTTCTTCATAGTACCGTAACGCTTTTTAGGCACTCGACTGAAGTAGGGATTCGATTACTTGATTTTGAATTGATTTAATTTTGATTTTTACAATTACATATTTTGAATAAATATGGAATTTCGTGAAATATTTGGTAAAAAGTGATTTATACTTGTTTTGACATGAATTGATATTTAAACTGTCTTGGAGGCACGTTACACTGGTTGGCGTGCCAGATTATCTTGTTTTGAAATTGTTTTCTGCAGGAACTAGATTTTATTAGTTTTGATGAAAACAGTTGTTGTGCTGCTGAAATTTTTATAAAATCCAATTCTAAGAATTTAATTTTGAGAACTGAGCTTGGTTAATTAAAAACACTACATGGTCTGTATTGGTATTTTGTAGAAAAATAGTACATATTCATATATAATTAATATTAAATTAAATATAATATTATATAAAATATTAAATAATGTATTTATTTTTACATTTATTTTGATGAGACGAATATATCACGTTCGATGAACTAAATTTAATATAAAGTATCATTAATATTAAATTAAATATAATATTATAAAATACATATATATATTATAACTAATTATAGCATGAAAAAATAATAATAAGACTAATCATATCATGAAAAAATTAGGAATTTTCTAAAAATTTTAAAAATAGAATGGTGATCAAAGAAGCTATCAAAGTTTTTACACTCTCTCTGCTTCAGACTTAATATAGATATATAAATTAGAGACGACAAAAGTTCAAAAAGGAAAAGTCAAGGGGATATTAAATGCTGAGGTTTTTTTTTTAACAATTTTTACATTATTCCATAGGTGAGATGCGTCATGAAAATAAATCATAATATATGAACAGAGAGAAATCAAGAGAAACAAATAAAAAAGTGTGTTGCCATAGCTATGGCCAATAGCGTTAAAGAAGAATTTGTCCCACATTGCCAATCCCATAAATTTGGCCTATTTATATTTGCTACGTGAATAACTTATTAAGCGTAACTTTTCATGAATTACGTCTCTATATATTATATGTCACAAACACATTGATGTTTGATCGGATATCTAGCAGCAGTTGCACCCTTGTCAAGACTCTTCCAACTCCATACCTCACCGGAGATGGTGGTTCTCATTTCACTACTAAAAAGAGGGTATGTACACGTACGTTAGCCAATAATTGATGAGAAGAGCCGGCTCAAACAATTGTGTGGCCTTAGGCAAAAACGCTAATAAGGCCATTTAATTTTTATGTATACACATATTTGAAATGATATATACTTTTTAGATAAAAGTACTATGTCATTTCATCAAGAAAAAATGCATGAATTAGAAAAGCATAGAAATTAATCCAAGTACAATAAATTAATTCAAGCATTGAATTTTTTTTGTTCAAAAAAAAAAAAAAATCAGCCACGAGCAGGTTTGACAATGACCATGGCAGGGTGGCCAGCTCACTCCATGCAGCTAACGTTAGCGCAACCATCGAGTAGTGGGCCAGTGCCATTTACAACTAATTTTACAGCCAATTTTTTACAACTATAAAGTAATTACGAGATATTTTTTACTCACTTACCTCGTCTGCTGTGTGTAAATGCGTAACAACCTACGTGAAAGTGGTGACGGATAGTGTGTACAAGATTTTCTGATGCATAAATGAGCAAATAATCTAATAAGAGACTCTAATCTCACTACTTGATATATAGACTTCACTCAAAATTTTTATAGTATAATGACATTATAAAACATAATAAAATTTATATATTATGTAGTAAAACTGAAGAGTAGAAAAGATAGTGGATTTAGCATCTCTTATTTAGTAAAGTCAAGTAAGAAATGATAATTGCTAAAAATAAAATTTAAAAAAAAAAATCATATTTGCGAAAGAGCTAACTACAACATGCTTAACGAAGTAGCACAGAATTAGGTTATGGATTAATTATCTTTACCAAAAATTTTCATTTTTCCTATGTTCAACATAAATCTTAAGTGAATTTTCAACTACTCTAGGTCCAGTGCTTTAGGTCTGATACGAAATAAAAATACAATAAGAAATAAATAAGACAGGCAACAAATTAAATTTTTGTATCAGTTTTAGGTAGACACATGTAACTCAAACGATAAAGATAGTCGATTTTGGGCCAACCTCTTAAGCATAAAATGACCTAAGTAATGCGTAATTGCAATCGTGTCAACACGATACAAATACGATATATTCATTGATATTTTTAATCTTTTAATATTTTAAGAGATTTTAAATGTATTTAGATATATTTAGTTGACTTTGTAGGATATTCTTGGTATTAGATTGATTGCTGATTAGTCTGATTGATTAATTAGAATCACTAATTTGTTTCTATGTATATTTAATTGTAATTTGTTACCTTAAGTTGTATTATAAAATATGATCTGATTAGTCAGTCTCTTAGTCAGCTCCTTAATTCTAGGAATAGAATCAGATTCGTTCTTATCTTCTCACTGTAAGCTCTCCTATATATTCTGATGTATATTGTTCAGATAATAATAAGAAATTAAACTTTTTTTACCTATAAAGTTTCAGACTTAATAATTAGTAATTTGTGACCAATTTGAGTAATAGTGTTAATTATAATCGCGTATAACTGATAGAAGATCAACTTTTGGTCTTTGTACATTTGTAGGTAGAAACCTTGTCACTTAGAGAAGTAAAAAATAATCTGTTGTAGCCCACAGCAGTGTAGAGGCAGAGGTTCGGGCAACAGCTCAATGTATGCGTGAAATATTGTGGCTAAAAAAGATTGTTGGTGAATTAAAAGTAAGTATCAAAGCACCTATGAAACTATATAGTGACAGTAAGTCAGCTATAAGTCTTGTTCATAATCCAGTGCAACATGATCGAACAAAACATGTTGAAATCGATCGATACTTTATCAAGGAGAAATTAGAGAATGGACAAATTTGTATCTCCTATGTTCAGTCCAAGGAACAGTTAGCTGATATCTTTATAAAAGGACTACAGAAGATATTTTTTGAAGAATTAACTTGCAAGGTGGGCTTAGTGGATATCTATACACCAGCTTGAGGGGGAGTATAAGATATTCTTGATATCAGATTGATTGCTGATTAGTCTGATTGATTGATTAGAATTACTAATTTGTTTCTATGTATATTTAATTGTAATTTGTTACCTTAAGTTGTATTATAAAATTTGATTTGATTAGTTAGGCTCTTAGTCAGCTCCTTAATTCTAGGAATAGAATCAGATTTTCCTTATCTTCTCACTGTAAGCTATCTATATATTCTAATGTATATTGTTCAGATAATAATAAGAAATTAAACTTTTTTTACCTATATGGTTTCAGACTTAATAATTAGTTTATTTATTGTGACAAATTTGAGTAATTGATGAGTGAGTTTTACTCACGAATTAGATATCATTTAAACGAGGTATTTGGTGGATTCTCGAGGTTTTTAGGGGTTTTATTTGTGTTTTTCGTTGTTTTGTTTTATAGGTTAGTTAATTTTGGTGCACATGGTGAATTTTTGGATAATTTATAGCGAGTTGAGCAAAGAAGAGAGCACTTTGACACTTGTCTTTGGCACTAGGGTACTTTGGAGGTTCAAAAGGAGTGAAATTTTAAAGAGGAAAAAAAAAGTTCCAGAGAAAGTGTCGCCCCGGCGCCATTTATTGGCACTCTGGCGCTACTTCGGACTACAAAAGAAAAAAGTTCCAGCAAGAGTGGCGCCTCGGCGCCATGTCATTGGCGCCCCGGCGTCACGCTGTAGAAATTCAGCATATGATTTTATTTTGACGCCTTTTGACCTAGTTTTTGTGGTGGCCACCTCTTAGCTTATAAATAGGTCTTTTCTAGGCTTATTTGGGACATTCTCAAGCCAAAAACAACTCAAAAAACAATAGAAAAAGCAAGAGTGAAGGATTGAAGGCAGAGTGATTGGCAACCCAAAGACGGAACGCCATTGATTTGACTTCTAGTTTTTTCTACTCTTCTTTGTTTTTTCTTTTCCATCTAGAACCATGTTTCGAGTTTATTTTCTCTTTATCATGAACTAATTTTATTTTCTAGGGCTACGATGTAGCTAGATTATGATGTCTTGAATTATTTCAATTCCAATACAATTTTATGTTTATTTCCCATTCTATGCTAATTGTATTAGTCTATACTTTGCTTGTGAGGGTTTGGCCAACTTTTGCATGAGATTAGAGGTTTAATCCAAGATCTGAGAAGGGATGATTGAATTTGTCTTGATTAATATGACATAGATTATCATAAGATAGAGATATCTATAAGGCTTGTGCAGTATTATAAATTTCTTATGCTTAATAAGTTTTGATAGGTTCATAGTTTATACAGAGATGTTGGAACTTGTCTACTAAAATATGCTTATTAATTCTCGAGAGAAATTGATAGATAAATTAGGAAAATTCGCTGTTAGCATAGGGAATGAACATAAATTGATTAGATTGAATAATTTAGACAGATTAATTTAGGTGAAATCGAAACCCTAGGTTTTTAATCATTGGGAGTTTTCTTGAGTTAGTTATAAGCTTGATTTTATTTATTTAATTTCTTTTGTTTTATTTCATTTCAATTGTCATAATTACGATTATTCAAATAAAATTTAGAATTAATATAATTCGGTAATTAGTGATACAAGTCTCTGTGGGACGATACTCTATTTACGCTATATTACTTGTTCGGTGACGTGCACTTGCGTTTATATTTTCCACAACAGTAATAGTGTTAATTTTGAATAACTGATTCAATTGAGTTATAATCAGATACAAGACACACATATCAAACAGATTATATGTGTCTTATCGTATTATACGTTTATTAATTATGCCATATCTGTGTTTAAATTTTTGACATGTTTCTTAGTCATATCATAAGGGTTGAGATTTTATTGTGTCATATCATCATCACTATTATAAAAAAATATTTTCCACGTCACTTATAGGGCGACATGGTAGAGAAACTACGTCGCTCCATGAGCGATATGGAAACGGGTAACGTGGTAGCCCCATGTCATACCACATCGCAAAGCGATGTGGTATGCTTTAAAAGCGACGTGGTATGCTGGCCTACTACGTCGCTTGAATAGAAAGTGACGTGGTATACTGGCTTACCATGTCACTTATATAGAAGGCGACGTGGTAGGCCACAAATTATTAGTTATTAGGGTCTTACCATGTCGCTTTTGGGGGGGATACTATGTCACTGCTCTAAAAAGTGATGTGGTATGTGTCGCCTTCCTCCCCCAGCGTGATCGGCCGCGTGCTCGGCCAGTGTAGATTATAGCGTTCTAAAAAATCTTAACTACCCCACGGGTCTCCTCGTAGATCAGATTAATGATACGTACGTTTCACACCACCTTTATGCGCCAAATACCAAATCACCGACTTCGTAATCTATTGCCCAAACTATTACGGTGTCGTTTCACTCCTCCCTTGCCTCTCTTTCCCAGCATTGTCGATGATGATCGTAAACCTCAAGAATCTACACCTAAAAGATCAAAAAAGACTATTACAAAAATTTTCAAAGACCTAAAAATTGAAGAAACTGAAATAAGAGAGAGATGTACTTGAAATTCGAAATTGGTAGAGTTTAAATGATAAGGTATTGAAATTTTAGGTTTATTTTAATTGGGGTTGGGAGACGATTTGGTAGGGTTGATGATTTTAAATGGACGGTCATGATGGAATATTTTTTGTGCCCCTACCATATCACTTTTGGAGAAAGCGATGTGATATTAAATAAAATAATACACAACGTCACTTTCTGTAGAAGCGACGTGGTACGTGCCCTTCTACCACGTCGCTTTTGCAGAATACGACACAGTATTAAATAAAATAATATATCATGTCGCAAGCTGTAGAAGCGATGTGGTACGTGCTCCAATCACGTCGCTCGTTACATAAGCGACGTGATATAACCTACAATCACGCCGCTTTTAAACGACATGAGTGAGAGTTCAACTACGTCGTTTTTTTTAGAAAACGACGTGATTCAAGTGACGTCATTGGTCCCTTTTTAATAGTGCATCATATAAACACAAGTACGATAAGGTAACACAAATAAATTGCCAACTGCTTATTCTGGATTTCGAAACTCTCTACTATGGCTTCCGACTTGGGAAGTTAACAAATCACGATCCATTGACTTTTTTTAAGTCTGATTTGTTGGTATTATAAATAAAATGCCTCGATCTCCTACTAATGAGAACAATAATATATAAAAAAAAGTATGTAGTGATTTACCCTTAATATAAGAGTTGCATCCACTTTCAACTACTATGTGTTTTCACTATAATAAAAAACTAAGACAATTTCATACAAGTATGAAAGTATAATTAAGCTTTATACATCCAATCTAATCGTCCAAAGTATCTTGGGTTCGATCTCTTATTTGTGCATCGAAAACAATACTCAGATACAGGGATGCTTCCAGCTCTCCCAAAAATATTGGCCGGTTGCTTTCTATGGTGTGGTTTCTGCACATGTGTAACGCAATTATTAGCCGAAATAAATTATAACTCGCACACATTATACTTGCATATAGTCAGACAGATGCACCTGTTTCAAGTCTGCAACTAAGTGCGAATAAGATCTATGCATGGTTTTGTATAAAAGTCTGGGTAAAGAAAGAAAAATTGTTGAAGCTGCTTGCAGCGTAATAAAGACTTTGAGCTATTCTATGTCCAAAGGGAAAAAAAGATAAAAAATAAAAAATAGCATCTCTAATGTTAAAATTTATTTGCGTGTCACATTTACAATATTTTGAAATTCAACAATATTGTAATTTCAAAATATTGTAATATTGTTTTTTTTTAGAAGTATTGTAATATTGTTATGGATGTGCTGTTCTTTGCATTAGAGTCAGTTGGACTCTGCATCAAATTTTGTGTCCATCACTTTCGAAAAGCAATCACTTGATGAGACAAAAAGTCACCTAGAATGCGTGGATTTTTGTCATTTTCATATTACTTGGGTTTGTCTACTTATTGGGATAATATTCAATAAGTGATTGACCTTCACCTCACACTAAGAGTGAAGTTAATTTTTTTTTTTTTAAATATTATGGTTGAGAAAAATTAATTTATTAGTCAGAAGACGAATCTTGTCAACTTGGTTTGACCAAGTAAAAATGGGTCAGAAAAAGACTTTAAGAAATCTTTGGGAGGACTTTAGAATTAATTGATTACGCACCAACCACTTTTTTCTTAATAATAAAAAAGGCGGATGTGACACTTGGATGCTTGCGTAACTTAAATTCTTATTTAGCAAAGTGACAGCACCCCATTCTATTTGTGCCCTGCCATGGCAGTTTCTTTTTTCTTTTCATAACAAATAAAACATTTGTCCTTTTTTTAAAAAAAAAGTTATTAATTTTGCTCGAAAATACATTAAATATTTGATTGTTTATAATTAAGCATGATTATTGTCGGATATAATTACTCTACAAGTTAATCATTATTTTATATGATAATTCAAACAACTCTGTCTCTTCATTAAGGTTGCACTCCCATTTTGAAATTTAATGCAGATATAGTGTCGCATTCATCTCAAATTACCATTTTACCCTTTTTCATGCTTAAATGCTTACATTAACATACACGTCTTTTTTTTCCTTTCCTCCTTTTTTTATTGATCAATGCTCAAAAAAAAGTTGTATAACAACGTAACACAATTATAACAATAATTGCAATAAATACTATTTACTACCACAAGCGACAATCATGTTGTGTTGTTGGTACTTGGCATGCAAGTCCATAAACCAAATTTAATACCTATTTATTAATTTTTATTAAGGTATAGTGTTGGGCATACGTGTCTATACAGAAAGAACTTCTATTCAAAAAAAAAAATGTTTTTTTTTTAACGCTTGAAATAAAGTATGGCACAATGAAGATGATTTGCTTTATTTTCTATCAACAATTCATAACCTAACACATTATTCCAAAAATTTTGTTGGAACTGATTTTTTTTTATTTTAATATTGAAATCAATATTCATCGATTCGAAATGAAATTTGGCTTCATTTAATGTAAGTTCTCGGAATGAACTTAAATCATATGTTTAAATTTAGTGTCTTAATATAAATGTCCAACCAATAAATTATTTAAAATTTGAAACTATTATTCATGGGTTGTATATGAGTTGTGACGCTAAAATTTGAGAGAGAAATATTTGAATTTCTCAAAAAGTTAGAAAATGAAAAATAAAAAAAAAAAAATAGAAAGGGGCAATATGGGAAATCGACATGAACAAACTTTGTCTCTAACAATACGTCAAAATCAGTTATTTAAAACCGGGAAGAAAGAAAGAAGAAGAAAAAGAAAGAGCAGAGCAATCCGGGACTGGAATTTCCTCTAATTGATTCTCTGATTCCCTCTTGTGGGATCAGAGGATCATCTCAACTGCCCAATTCGTTTATACATTATTTTATATTAACAAAAAGAAAATCTTCCATTAATAAATACAAAACATTCTTCTATAAACAAAAAACTCGAAAGATATATATGATACATGCCATTGCCATGATGATGATGAGGTTAAGGTTGTAACGAGTGTTTTTCTTTTTTTTTTTTTTTTGTGTAAAATTCTCAAATGGGTATCTCTCAAAGTGAGGGAGAAATGGAGGGTTGGCTTCATCTCATTCGTTTCAATCGGTTTGGTTTACAATATTCACGCAAAAGGTACTTCATTCTTAAGGATCATTCTCTTAGGAGCTTCAAGACCATACCCATGTCACAAAATGAGGTAATAAATAGTCTTTCTAATTCTTTTGTCTCTTTTCTTTAAATAAATAAATTGAATTCATGAACTTTAGGCCTGTTCTTTTGTCATTTTTGAGAAAAACCCATGTTTCAGATTCTTGATTACCTCTGTATTTTGTTTTGTTTTGTTTTGCTTTTCTGTCTTGACGTTTTGTATGTTTCTGGGTACTGTTTTTTTGTTTGGTCTTGGTGTCTTGTTTGTTTGATTGTTTGGTCTAGAACAACGCGTACGGAAGGAATTATTAAATTTTTATTTTTGATTTATGGATGACGTTATGATAAATTATCCTTGATTTAACTAGTCAAAAAGAAGAAAAAATGCTTTCATGCAATTGTCAGTTGTGCACATATATATTTATATATGTATATAATTCTTCAAATTGACTATGTGTATGTGCATCTAAAGACTCCTAAGTTTGAGTTATGATTTGATGAATTAGAGAGAAATGAAATTGTTTATCTATCTTGAATTCATTTCATGTTGTCCTTGAAAACATTAAATTTGAGAAATTTATTTTTAAATAGCTTCACTTTTTCTTTGTTTTTTCCTTCCTATCTTGAAATTTTTTAGTACCTTGTTCTTAAAATAATGAGACTTGTGACCCTTTTTCTTTGGTAGCATAAACTCTGTTGTTTAGTTGGATTTTAATACTAATCTTGGTCATAACTTGAGCACTGAACTAAAACAGACAGCTAAGTGAAATCTGTAAATTTTTCAGGAGCCAGTCAGAAGTGCAATAATAGACTCCTATATTCGTGTTACCGATAATGGAAGAGAGAGTATTCATAGAAAGGTATGCAACTTAAATGTCCGAAGTTTATTCTGGAGTATTTATTTCTTCAGCTATTTCATTTTCGATGTTGTTTCTAATTTGCAGGTGTTCTTTCTTTTTACACTTTACAATACCTCCAATCATAATGATCAGCTTAAGGTGATACAAACTCTTAGTCAATTTCTTTATTCAAATAATGTCTTATTTTATGATGTTTGGAGGCTAATTTGAAGTCTGAATTTTGTAGCTGGGAGCAAGTAGTCCTGAGGAAGCAGCGAGATGGATTCGTTCTTTGCAAGTTGCTGCATTAAAGGTTTAAAGCATTTAAATTGAACAGGTAAGAATATGTTAAACATGATGAGAGCCTCATGTTTTGGTTTCATTGCAGGAGTATCAAGATCCAGAACAGGAATTTGTGGCTTGTTCCAAGAGAAAATGGCCATCTTTAAGGTACATGTTAGATATATGGCTTAACCTTTTCTTCATAATAAAGTTTTTTGCGAATTTCGAGAAAATCACAAGGTTGAAGTAGAGTAAAAAAAACAAGTAATTAATTGTTCATGCTGGTTACAATATGCTGCCCGTTTAATTCCATGCATTCTAGATACACAGGCATACACAATCTGCAAATTATTTCAGTGTTATTCATATTTTTCCATGAAGATATTTGATTTATTTTAGATTGTAAATGTGTATCATTGTCAAATGTTGAGGACCGAAAATATTTTTCACGACAGATTGAGCAGTTCAAAGAGGGCAATCCGTAAAACCTCGATAGATTGGACGTTATCCTCAACTGTGCATGCGGAGGCAATGACATCTGATGTTATTGCTCCCTCGCCGTGGAAAATTTTTGGTTGTCAAAATGGTAAGACTACAGTTTTTGTATCTTCATTCAAGTAGCCAGATATGTGTATTTTAAATAAGCATTGCTTTTTCAGGCTTGAGGCTTTTCAAAGAATCAAAAGATTGGGATTCTCGTGGAGTAAGTTTCTTTACTGAATCACTACTTTTCAACTTGATTTTTATTTCTATTGACTTACTTTATCATTTGCAGCATTGGGATGATCATCCTGCTATAATGGCAGTAGGCATAGTTGATGGGACTTCAGAGGCGATTTTTCGAACTCTCATGTCTCTTGGTTCCTCGAGATCAGAGTAAGATCAGAGAGACGTTCTTTTTACCTTCTTAAACTTGTAGTTTCGAAGTCAATGAAAGCTACGTATAGTTGGTCTTATTCTAGATACCAAATTTTTGGAGCTAATTTCTTGGTTAGCATATGCATTTCTTTGACTCATACAATCTTTAGCTTTATCAATTAGGAGTAGTGCAGTAAAAGCAGCTGCTCAGTGTCGTATAAATTTCTTCTCCAAAAAAAAATAAATAAATAAACAAACAAACCTTTCACGGGATTTCTTAACCAGTGGAAACTGTTCCAACTCATGCTTAATAACTGCCTTTATCATGTTGTAGTGTATCAAAAAGAAGGAAGCAATACATTGAAAATTAAACAACTAACACCCCTGATAATGAGTCGTTCTCCTTCCTAAGGCTAAATTATTGAGCATCATGCAGATGGGATTTCTGTTTCTACCGGGGCAGTGTGGTGGAGCACCTTGATGGTCATACAGATATTATTCACAAGCAGTTATACAGCGACTGGCTACCTTGGTCAGACCTGGAACCTCATGTGAAGAAATTCATTCCCTTAATTAACATACTATTGTTAACACATCATGGTTTGCAGGGGGATGCAAAGAAGAGATTTACTGTTGCGTCGCTATTGGAGAAGGGAGGACGATGGAACATATGGTAGTATACTTCTTAAGGATTTTAAAATCATATCAGAATGATGTGGAGCAATTATTTTATCCAGTCCTAACTTTCTTTACCATGATGTCGCAGTAATTCTTTACCATTCTGTGATTCACAAGAAGTGTCCACCGCAGAAAGGCTATGTCCGTGCTTGTCTTAAAAGTAATATATGCTTTGATTTGGGAATTAATTCATTGTACTACACATATCACTAGATGGTTATGGAGGATACTCTATTTTTTGTTCCTCTTATTATCTTTTCATGAATTAGTTTGCGAATGCAACATAAATTTATTATTCATGCAAGTTTAACATTTAGATTATCTTTATCTTCTTCTCTTTATAATGCTTTGAACTTGAATGTGAAATAAGTTCCTTACTAAGGACGTCCTTTGGATGACAAGCACTCCCACCTCTAATGGGCTATAGGGGTACTGGACCAGACGTTGAACCCTGTTCAATAAGTGGAACGCTTTAGCATCCAACCCCCTCAAAGAAAACTATTTTCATTAACCTGCTGTATGTTCATATTTTATGAGACTGAAACTTGTAACTCCTACGTGCTATTCATCTGTAGATCGGCTCTTTATGATCTTTCTACAGTCAAATAAATAAGAACCCACTTTGTTAAAGATATTCCACCTATAATGAGGGTTGAATAAGTAGATTACAACTGATGACTTTCCTGGTTCTAAGTCGACTCTTGTAAGTTGTAACATTCTATTTCTATTTCTAGTTTTATGCTTGGTTGCTTTGACTAATGAAGTTTTGTATAGGAAATATAGTAGTTAATCAAAATAAGATTCATAGGTACCTTAATATGATCAGAAATTGAACTAATCATCAATCCTGGTCCAGGACTGTCTTGTACTATTTTATTAGAGATGCATGCTTGGTTTGCATTTCATTTGATTCAATCTTCATGATACATACATATATATATATATATATGCAACTCTTTGTCTTGTTGCTTTTATAAACGTTGTTTTGGAAGTTGAAACATTCATTTCAGGAAGCTAATTTTCAGTTGGAATATTCATTTAAAAATACTATTATACAAACATGCAGGTGGAGGATTTGTTGTAACACCGGTGAACCAAGGGAAACAGTCACTTGTAAGACACATGCTTTCAATTGATTGGAAGTATTGGAAGTTATATTTGCGTCCATCTTCTGCAAGATCAATAACCATTCGTATGGTTGAGAGACTCGCAGGTACTATTCTAATAGGAATTATTGTACCTTTCATCCCTTTTTCATATTGAAACATCATTGTTCATCCAATGATGAGATGACCATCTATGTTTTCTGCAATTCAAAGCATTAAGAGAGCTGTTCAGAGTCAAATGTAGAGATTCCTCTGAACTCTTAACCGAAGAATTGGCAAGAGAGATCGGAATGCCACGGAGTGAAAAGGAGGACATCAAGACTGAAGTTCAGTGCCCCGAACAAGTAAAGAAGATGGAAGAAGTTGATTTGATGGAAGATGAGATGGAAAAAGCAGTTTCCGGCCGTACAAGTTTAATGGATTTGAATGATGCTGCAGATGAGTTTTTTGATGTTCCTGAACCAACAGAATATGACCAATATGAGAATGAGTGGCACTCAGAGCTGAGTGCAGGGCAGAACTCTCTGGTACTTGCTGGTTCTAAAATATGAACCTTTCGTAATTAAACCAACTTTCAGAATTTCATCTTTAGATCCATTTGTCTCCCTTTTTCAAATTCTACTTTTGGCATGTGACTTGATTTTTGTCCGGACGCTAACAATTAGACTTGAGGATGACTCATTTATATACCTTTTCTTGCGTGAATAGCATGATAAAGTCTAATGTTTGTACAGTTCTAGAGTGAATTCGCAGTACTTCAACTGCATAGATAGAAATTTTCCCTTCTTTCAAAAACCACTTCAAAAAATGGACAAATATCGACTATCTTGAATGTCAACTTTCATGTCTTTTCGTAAGCTTGAAAGGCTAATTCTAGTGTTGAACACCTTATAATGTCTTTTGTTCTTGAAAGAGGCTTTTTTTCATAAAGATTTACTAGTACTTCATATTGAATACAGACGTAAGTACTCAACATCTCTCATATGTATCATTTTGTTGGGCACACAGAGTTGTTCCTCAAATGCTGTCTAAGAGTTGAGACAAAATGAGACAAAATGGAGTGACTTTATGTCTATTTAACTTACACTGCTACACTAGAATCTACAATTGGAATTATAATTCAATTATTGTTGACGTGGGTTTCACCATTGATATACAGAACATATATCAGTCCAAACTCTCATCGGCTGCTGTTTTTGTGAAAAAGATTCATGATCGCAGAGGTCAGTCTAGTCACATCTGCCAAATTCTTCAAACGTGTTATTGTGCATACAGAGAGTATTGAATTAAGATTGGTTTCCTTATGCTGCAGCTCAGAAGAAGGGTTATATGGATTTACAAGAGGTGGCTAGGGAAGACAGCATATCATGTTTCTATGGAGCTACTCTTCAAAAGGACCCAACTTGTGCTTTACCTTGCAGTTGGGCAGAAGGTGATCCTTCATTGTTTCTAATACGTGGACCAAGTTATTTGCAAGACCATCAGAAGGTAACTCTTTCAGTTCTGGTTATTTGTTGAGAAGAAATTGAAATAAACTCATAAATACTTCTTTTTTCCCCCCTAAAACATGGAAATATGATTCTTTTTTTCCCCCCTGCAAATTTGTTTGGCTTGAAAATTTTGAGGGGGGACTTGTTGGGATGTAATTCAGTCTTCATATCAAGTAGGAGTGGCATTGCAAAACATGATTTGCATGACCAACTCCAAGTACTTGGGACAAAGGTTCTGTGGTGATAAGTAGGAACATATTCGAAGATAGTAAAAGTTGAATTTTCAGCCAGAACTTTAAATTAAGAATAAGAATTTGAACTTGCTTCAAACATTAAAAGAGAAGTTATTAGAACCGTATTTTCTTTTTATCAATAGGTATGTTTTACATACATTTTTATCAATAAATGTTTCACTGCACCAGGTCAAGGCAAAAGGAACTCTGATGCAAATGGTTGGTGCAGACTGGATGAGATCCGACAAGCGAGAAGATGATCTTGGCAGCCGGCCTGATAGTATTGTTCAGGTTTGAGCAATCATGTCATATGGTCGTTTTGTAATAGTTGACTTCTTTTCTTGCTATAACCATCTTTAAATCCTGTATTCATACACCCATTTAAACATATTTACACTTGATATGATTGAAAAATCTAATACTTTAGTTTCATTACGCAGAAATTTGCAGAGCTAGGAGGACCGGAATTCTTCTTTATTGTTAACTTTCAAGTGAGTTTCTTTCAAAATGTTATCTTTTATATAAACATTATGTCACCATTATCACAAATCTATTACCTAAAATCAGATCCCCGGCACAACCATGTCTACGTTAGCATTTTATTACATGACAAAAACTCCTCTGGAAGAGAATCCCTTACTACATAGCTTTGTCAATGGGGATGATGCTTATAGGAACTCGAGATTCAAGCTCATACCATACATCTCTCAGGTTAGTATCAAATTCATGCACAGTGCAAATACCTGAATAAATACATATTTGTGTGAGAATTTAGTAGTCATGTTTGTTTCAAAATTTCAATTTAGCTCTTTTGCATTTTGTGTTTTTCAGGGATCATGGATTGTCAAGCAAAGTGTAGGCAAGAAAGCCTGCTTGATTGGTCAAGCGCTCGAAGTACATTACTATCGTGGAAGGAACTATTTAGAGGTAAATCACCATGCTCTTTATGGTATATTACTAGAGAAAGAATTTGTCCCTTCATATTGGCACAAAAATTTGCTTAGAATCATTATCAAGGTGTTTGTTAGTTCGTAATCACGATGTCATTTGCTTATCTTCAAATCTTCATGGATACTAGCTTGAAGTGGACGTAGGGTCTTCAACGGTGGCAAGGGGGGTGGCCAGTCTTGTTCTTGGCTACCTCAACAATTTGGTCATAGAAATGGCATTTTTGATACAGGTATAGCACCCATTTCCAAATTTTTTTTATTGAAGTGAGCACCCATTTCCAAATTGATTTTCTAAAAATCTATCATTTTTACCATAAAAATAAATATGCATATATATATATGCAAGGTCTTTCCGTTTACATCTAGGTGGCATTTTGTTCATGAAATAAATCTCAAATAATAATAAAATAGAATTGGAAAAATAATGGGCCCGTTTGTCTCACCCATTCGAATGGGTGTATTTAAATGAAAATTCTAAAATGGGTTATAATTAGAATGTGAGACATTTGAATGGAAAAATAGTAGAATGGGTTGTAATTAGAATGGGAGCATTGGAATGGACCATTCAAAAACACTTCTTTTCCTCTATTCTCATTCCAAGATACAAAAACCCCATTCCAATAGTTGATGTGACTGATAGACCATTTGAATGGAAAAACTGAATTATTGAAACAAACACCCATTCTAAAAGATCATTTGAATGGAAAAATTGGAATTATTGAAACAAACACCCATTCCAATGAGTTTTCCATTTGAATGCAATGGAATGGGTGAAACAAACGGGCCCAATATTTTTTCCATTGTTTAGTTGGAATTCGCTCATAATAGTATGGAGAAAAGAATTGAAATAAATATTATGATGACAAAAATACTCTTATTTTCACATGCTTTGGTAGGGCAAAAAGGAAAAGCTGGGTTTTTTATTTTTGACTAAGGATGGAAAGGTTATACCTTAGGCGGTGGGAATTTTTACCAATTGAACTGTGATTCCTTTGTTAAAAATGTAAAGCCCATGAGCCTTTTATAGGAATAACCATTTCATTGTTAGGCCCATTTCTTCGAACCAAGCATGCCCCTATTTCCAAATTCCAAAAGTACGGTCAGTGATAGCGAATCAAAATGCAAACAAGAGAGGGACTTTAGTGTGGTGAGACACTATGTTCATTTTCACACCTTTGAGATTAACTTTTTTTTTGCAGGCTAACACAGAAGAGGAGCTCCCAGAAGTACTTCTTGGGACATGTAGACTTAACCACTTGGATATATCCAAATCTCCCCTGGCAATACAATGAGTATTCCAACCTGAAAATAGTCATAAAAGTCCTTGTGAAGGCAGATGCCAAAGTTTGACTTTAGTCAAAAAAGGAACACTAAGGTCAGACACACTTTGTACAGACCTTTTCACAGGCAAGTCAGATTGAAATTGGTAGCGAAGTTGCCAAGCCATTACACTTGTTTCTTGATTATTGACTGTGAATCTTCTTTCTACTCAATGACTGTCATTGGTAAACACTGTGGATTATATAAGATAACAGGGAGTAATCTATATAAAGTATACTATTGTTTGGAACATATAAGAGGCCTACTTGTGTACCTAGCAGCAACAACAACCAAAAAAAAGAAAACGAAGAAGAAGAAGCTATATTTGTAATGTGAGTATGAATTAAACCGGATACCTGAGCTAAGATGAAAGAGGTTCTTTTATGGATAGTAGTTCTGAAAAACAGTACTAGTTTTATACCAGTTTTCGCCCCCAAA
>JXTC01000299.1:46421-56751 GCA_002914845.1 Trema orientale | reverse complement strand
TTTTTTTTTCTGTGGAAAATGAGGGAGTCATTTTAACTATAAATAATTTGATGTAAATTTTTTTCAAAAAAAAAATCTCACATGGAAGCACATCACCATCATGTCCATGTTCCGGCGCTTATAACGCCTTCTGGAAAAATATTGTGCTTATAATATTTTCCACGTCACTATCACTGTATAAAATAAGTGATAAAGGTTGTTTATATATGTCAATTACTTACGTGGCACCATCGTATGTGGCTATTACATTTTTTTTTTTCCCTCTTTTATTTGAATCTTATGCGATCCAGCACACTTGTAGCATCAGAGCATGTTTTAGGATTCAAAATTATTGCTTATTATTTTAATTTAACTCAAATCTATATATATATATATGTAACGCGTATATATTATTGTTGTTAATAAGGATTTATAATGATAATAAAAAAACGACCATTCCTTATTATGACAAAATTGCTGGGTGTTATTGCATTAAGCGACACACTGTTTGGTCAGATTTCTAACAATGTGACATTGACATTGTTTATTAAGGCATTTTATAACGAGAAAATAAAATAATTAAAAGAGCTTGATGCGTATATGACAGTGTTTGACTCATTTTAGTGTAGAAGGAGTTTACATTTTTATTTTCTGAAATTAAGGAATTCAAAAAAATGGAATAACTATTTTGTTTGAATATACTAGCTAGCTAGTTTATCTATTATTTTATTAATAAAGAAATGTTAATTCGGATTTTGTGTTCCGCTTTCTCCCTTAAAAAAAAAAAAGGAAAGGAAAAAGAAAAATCTTTGGAAAAAAAAATGAAAAAGATTTGTCAAATGTGGTTGCTTATTAACAAGGGTTTTTGGCATGGTTACCCCTCAATTTGTCGTGACTTAGCAATGTAGTCCTTGAATTTTTATTTTTAGTAATTAAGTACATGAATTTACAAATTAGTAGCAATTAACACCAATGGGTAAATGGCTGTTAAAATCTTAACAGACGTACTCATGTGACCTTCACATGGGACATCTTTCAAACGCATAACGGGTATTTTATTGTACCTAATAAATTAAATGGAAAATATAAAATCACTTATATTAGCATCTAGATCCAAACCCGAGTTCCAGCCATTGCACCCCATATTTGTAAAAACCCATTTTTTTAAAGGGCAAAACAGTCATTTGACCATATTATAAAAAAAAATTTAAATAGATTATTTATATATATGATCCTCTCTCTCTCCTCTGTCTCCCTCTCCCTCTCGATATCCCTCTCACTCTTGCTCTCTCCCTCGTCCTCTCGGCCGAAGGAACGCAAGGAGGAGCCGCCACCGCTACAGCCACCGTCCGGCCTTCACAACCACTGGCGAAGCTCCCCCACGCCGCCTACTGCCCACGCCAATGGTCCCCGGTCGCCAACAAGCTCGACGTCGCCGGAAAATGCCATTTTTGGCCGCAGGAAGTTTCAATTCCAGGTGATGATTCCGGCCGTTTCAGGCCGCGTTATTACACTCGTTGGACTCGTCTCGTCGAGAGGAAGCTCCATGTATATATATCGTGACTCCATTTTATCCGATTTGAAAGTTGCTATTTTTGTGTGTTTTGAGTTTCGAATTTTAGTTTTTAATCAGACCATTAGATTTTATTTTTGTTGTCATTTTTGGAATGTACTCGGAAAATAGAGAAGTTTGATATATATATATTGACTATATTTGGTGACCGGCACGAAAATCGATATCTAACGGCTTATATTTGTCAAGTTTTGTGTGTCACCTATCCGGTGTCGGCCTGGTCCCAAATTGATCGAGTCATATGTCTAACTTAAGCTATTTTGGATATTAGGAATTCAATGAAGAGGTCCACTCATTGAATTGAAGCTCCGTTGAGAAGTTGGTTTTTCCCAAGTGAGCGATCGAGGGCGTGGAATTGTCTCCCGACCCTCCGAACGATCGTCCAATGGCACTTTGAGGATCCAATAGCGTGGTATCGCCATTCTAGTGAGGTAGGGATTCGGTTACCTCTATTTTATACTGCTTTTCAATAAAACTTATTTTCTGCAACACATGATGACAAACGTGATTTTAGAACTGTTTTAAATATATGTGATGGAATTGAATTGTATTATATATGCTGGATTGCTCTGGGATTTTTTTGAGTACAGGTTATTTTTGGATATGTTAAAATAGGGCCGTTATGCCGTCCATTTTTCTATAAATTATAATTAAGCATTTTATTAAAAACCAGAGCATTACTTGAACTTAAATTGCTGCATGGCTACTTTTACATATCAGTTCAAAGTACACGTGTTATAGGATCACACATGAGTACCAGATTAGCATCATAGGGTTCTTTTACAGTGTGGCGCTGCGGCCCTACCAATGGTGTAGAGTCCATAAACCCGCGCGGAGTATTTCTTCTGATTACCTCCACATTTGGCAGGCGTAGGTAATGCGGTTGCCCTTCTAGGTTTGGTAGGCGACACACGGGTGTCCCCTCCGGTTATGGGCTAGGTGTCAGGCAGGCTATATGGCACACGTAGTGCCAACACCCTAGTTTCCATTAATGAGAGGTGGTGAACTCATAGAAATGTGTGGATTTGTGTCATGTGTTTGTGGACTGATTGATTTTCATTATATCATACTTTCTGTATATCTTTATATATGTATGTGCATACGGACTATTGATTTTCAGATATCATGTTTCCATACCTATATATATAGTTGTATGCATATACATATACAGATTATCAACTCTGAGAATGGATATATATAGGTATATACCTATGGTTTTGCAAAAAAGATGATTTTGAATTAAACTAACCATGCAGGGGCTTTCTATCACTAAAAAGATTTTAATTGAGGTAATCGTTTTCCTACTGAGCTTCCGAGCTCACCCCTTCTATTCTTCCCCCTTTCAGATGGTTGTTCATTCGAGTCAGTTGTCTCGATAGCTAGACAAGTCGCTTGGCTTACTTATGCGATCTTATTCCTATTCCTCTTCGGTTGGTCCTCATAACTTGTTCCATTCTTTTCATTTCTAACTGTTTAGCCAAGTTTATTGTTTATGCTAAGTGAATGTATGAGGATGTATTTTCTACTCTTTGAGGATTTGGTGTATAAACGGGACCCTTTGGTTCCCAAAGAGAATATTTTTAAAGATTTAAGTACTTGGAATTTTGACAAATCTTATAAGTTAAATTTTTGACATTTGGATTCAAGATTTGAAAAATCTATTGAATCAACACCGTAGTTTTATTAAACCAAGTTTTGCACAACTTAACTATGCTTCCCCAAATTCTAATCGGTGTCTCTTTCTTAATAAATTAAAATAAAGATGGGCTCTCTTTTTATATAGAGTTTCTAATGATTTGAGGACTAAAATACAAAAACCTAAGTACTCGGTTTTCCCCGAATTTATACTCAAAATTACTAAAAATCACGGGCTTAGATTTTAGGTCGTGACAATATTAGCATCAAGAAGAACCATCCTCGTCCCTTTCACTACCACTTCGATGTCACCTTCAAAATTATCCAGATCCAAATCCGAGTTCCCGCCATTGGTAACGAGAAATTTTTTGATCTCCGACTTATTGTTCATCCCAACTTCACTGTTTTTCTTTTCCCACTGTTTTTTTTCCTTTTTTTCTGTGCTAGTTCTTACACAGAATTGATCCAGCACCAAGGCCAAAACTCATTATACAATGATACAAATGATTGATTTTTATTTATTTTTTTATTTTTTTTACAAACGATTGATTTGAATGCAATAAATTAAAAAAGGAAACAAAAACAATCACATATCAAGGACAGTATCAGTTAAGATTATTATTTGTATTATTATTATTGTTATTTTGGTTCCATTTTTCAATAGATTTTGAATAAATATGTCAATCTGAGTTAATTATGACTAATCTAAAGTAACTTAGAGTTAGCTTTAAATTAATTTAAATTTTGAATTAACTTTTTCCTAAATCTATTTATATTTTCCTTTTAATTTATTAGTTATAGTAAAATACCTGTTATGCCCTTGAAAAATATCCAATGTGAAGGTCACATGAGCACTTCCGTTACGATTTTAACAGATTAGTGTTAATTGCTACTAAAAATTCAAATACTTAATTGCCATAAATAAAAATTCAGGAGTCATATTGCCAATTCTTGACAAATTGAGGGGGCAATTATGCCAAAAACTCTATTAACAATTGTTCTATTGCACTTTTTGCATTGATTGCCTACTCTTGAAATATAGAATTGCAAAACTTAAATTTAAAAAAAAAATTATGGAATTTTAAGATTGTTTCAAGTGAGTATAGAAAAAAAAATTTCAAAAAATGTATATGAGGTATATTTGTGGCTCGTGTTCTTTTTAGCAGGTATATTAATTCCTTTAAACGAAAGTGACTCAACAAAGAACTATAATAATTTAAAAACCTTTAAAAATATTTTTTAAAAGAATAAAAAGCTGGTATCGTATCATATTTATTCATAAACCAAAAATAAATGTCTAAACATAAATATATATATATATATATATATTCAAAAGCTTTGATCCACAAAAAGAATATAAAAAATGATATCAAATTGTTAAAGCACATTAATTAGTAACTATTTTATCGTCAGTTCCATCTTATCTATAATTGTATTTTTTTTTTCTTTTTTCCATCTGAAAGATTTAATTATGTGTATATGTATATATTGTAGATTTCATTTTACTACTCTTTTTTTTTTTCCTTTTGGAAATGGATTTCATTTTACTACTCGATACTCACTATTCAGTGTCGCATAACACGTCCCTAAATCACTTATTATTATTATTATTATTATTTTAGAAAAAAATCACTTATTATTAAAAATGAAATAATTATATGTAAAAAAAAAAAAAGAGTGAGAGGCATATAAATATTTAAAAATGTCAACGGTCGAAAATCCGGAGAACAAGAAAAAACCGTTAGAGATACGCAGTCGCATGACGAGGAGTCAAAATAAAACGCCACCGACGCGGGTTTGTGTTACAAATTACAATCCCCGTGCATGCCCACTCTGGGCCCACTTAACCTTCCGTACCCGGTAATCCAACCTCCTGTCACCTGCTACACCCGGTAATCCTATCGGTGACCATTCTGTCGGCACCGACACGCCAGATTTATTCCCGGTAATTCTTTCTACTTTTTTTTTTTTTTGTATTTTCGATTTTTGGGGTTGTAATTGTATTGTTGTTTTATTTTTTATTTGTTTTGGTTAAATAGATTAATAAATATTGTCGTACTTTGTAACGTGCTTTCTTTTTCCTTGATGTGGTTTTTCGTACCTTAACATTGGAGACTTGTTATTCGGATTCCTGTTAAGTTTAAGGGATTAGAATGTGGGGCCCAAGAGTTTAGAAGGTGAGATTAGGTGTATCTAAGAGTAGAGTAAATACGGTGGGAGTTAGGGTTATGAGTGCATTGATTGGTGGGGAATGTGGGATCACTTCTTCTTCTTGTTTTTCGGTTCCGTAGGTCAAGGGTACTTGGATTGGATGAACGCTGCACGTGACGTACAACCAATAATACGGGACAATGAGGAATATTAAAATGGTCTATTAATGCTTGCTCTTGGTTAGTACTTTCTATTTTATTTTAAGTGAAATATCAATTAGTTCTAATTCATCAAATCCTCTCTCCATTTTTGAGATTCTATTTCATTTCTAGGATGTCAGCAAGGTGGGTAGTACCAGTTTTTCATTTATCATCATCGTCTCAACTACAAATTTGTTATATTATCCCCATATCCCCATGTTACAATATAATATCGGGAAATCCATTTCAAAGAACGGATTCTTCATCGGTGTATCGGGGTCTCTATTTAAAAATTAAAACCATCATACTAAGTTCATTAAAAAATACTATGATGGCTCAAATAATACTTCACAGAAAAATCTAAATTGAAGTTAAATTCATTAAAAACTCAAATTTAGCTTAAATCCATTGAAATTATAATTTAATAATATAAAATATGAATTAAATATGAGAGGCAAAGAAAAAGGTAAGGAAATTATAAATAAAATGAAGGTAGGATATCATAAACCTAATTTATATTAGTAAATAACTACAAATATTATTAGGTTTTTTTAACAATTTTAAATTCCAATTGAATTATCAGTATATATATAAAAAAAATAAATAAATAAATTAGACATATTATGCAATGTGGGATTGGGGCAATACACATGATTCCAAGCCTGCTCCACCTTGTTAAATATTTAATTGGGAATCTCTGCCTTGTATCTTATACGGTTTATAATAGTAAAATCCTAACCTTTTTTCTCTTAAAGAAAATCTGACCAATTTGGAATGGTTCATTACGGCACACTACCTATTAAGTAAAATTAATATCCCTATTCATTTCCAACAAATAAATCAACATCATGTCCTTTAAAATATAAAATTTTAATTATTTCTTAATTTGATATTTTTTTGTATGCAAATTGTTAGACAGATATAATATCAGTTCGTTTATTAGTAAATTACATTAAATAATTATTTTTTAAAATTTTTTATGGATTTATTGTAAATAAAATAAAAAACATAAAACTAATTTAATCGGGTTCTTGTCAAACATGTTCAACTAAATATGCGGATTTCCAGTCGTGTCATTACCTATGTTGTCAGCCCTAATTTTGCGCCCTTAAAAGTAAATATCTGTTTCTCAAATTCTAACAAAATGACTAAATATATTAGGTATTAGCCAGTATAAAAATAAATGAAGTAAGAATAAAAACTGGTATCTTTGGCATAAAACTTTATAATGAAAAAATTGATTTACTTAACAAAAACTCATATACTTGATATATCAATATATAGAAATGAGTCATATACAAAACAAACAGTTAAATAGCTATAGTTGAGAACGAGATTCCGTATTTTAAACATACATAATAGACTAATAATAATTACGAAATTATTGTAGCAATGCCCCTCTTATTACAAACTATTAAATTTTTAACTAAATTGAATTATGTGCAAAGCACATAGAGAATAAGACTTCTAACACCCAAAACTAAATAATGCACAATCATATGCCTTGTATATGATTGTTTTTCATTTAAAATATTAATACTTTGTGACAACCATTGCCACAACTATTGTATAATTTAGAGTAGACTACTATGTAAATTTAAAATTTAAGGAGCAAAGAAACTTCAAGGGATAAAGTGATGCCACAGGTATTATTCAGGAACATTATTATGGTTAACCCATAACTTAGGGCTTGTTCGGTAACATTGGTTAACCCATAATATTAATAGATAAAGTGTTTTTTTTTTTTTCCCTTTTTGCACCAATAATACTTTTTAAAGAAAAATAATAAAAAAGGGAGGAAGGGACTAACTAGTGCAGCAACTTTCTTTGGGCGTGACCACATGAGCTTCAAATCTCGCTTACAGGAATATTCGCTAAGAGCCCTTTAAGTAGGCCTTATCCCATCGGGCGATGGAGTGCGTCACCCTAGCCCGACCAAATGTAGTTGCGGGGAGGGTCTACAAGGCGTCCAGAAAGCTGAGAGCCGAGACCTTAATCCCAAGCTTGACTCCCTGACCACCAGGTGAAATCTCATTTAGCACTACGTCACCCCACTCAGTGGTGCACCAATAGTATGTCTGTCATTCAAGTGAGCGATGCAATATATTCATAACGGTGATATGTTAAATCACTTATATATAATATAAGGATATTGCTTGAGATACCAAGCAAATTTTTAATACCAACACATGTAGTATGTGATTTGTCATCACTCAATTGGTGATAATATTTATTCTATTTATGATAGGTTTTAACATACCAATTAGATTGTGACAACTTACATGCCACGTGTGTTGATATAGAAAATATGATACAAAAGTTGGGATATGTAGTGCTATCCATAGTATAATATATATATTGTACTCCGATGAGATCCATGTGTACTTAATCCAACAAACATTAATTACATAAATACCCAAAATGATTAAAATTAAATATTTTAAAAATAAAATGCTTAGGACATCATTAAAAATACCGATAACATGTCTATTTACACTGTGACGAGATATCAAAATTATATGCTATTTTTTTTTCATTATATTCCACGAATCATTTTTTTTCCATTACTAATGAACTAATTTGTCTTACTACAACAAAACTTAATTAAAAAAATCAAGCAAATTAACAATTATATTGTTTATATGTGTTTTGACTTATCGATTTGTAAGATATTTTCATTANTATTAAAAAAAAAATCAATATTGCTCTTAATGAGACCCACTATTTTTTTTTTTTGAAAAAATATGAAATTTACTTATATTATTTTGAAACACTATATTTTGCCTTCATTTTGGATAATTTTTCATTTGACCTATTTTAAATACTCTTTTTAATTCTATATTGGTCTGTATTAACTAATATGTTTCAAATTTAACTAAAAAAGTTTTAATGTATGTCCCTCCTAAGAAAATTTTCTAGTTCTGTCACTAGGTCAACCTGTTATCGACATGATTTAATTAGGTCAAAAACGATACGACATATAATGTCATCCTACACAAAATTCAGCAATTTAATTTACTAAAACTCTTATTTTTTATACCCTTCCTTTCGTTTCCTATTATTTTGTTTTTAGGGTTCTATCATTTTCTATCTTAAGGATCATAGTAGAAGTTTTATTCGGAATAATACTAATAGCTTTGTATTGTACCCTTGAATTTAATCGTCACTATGTTCTACAGGTTCCTTTCAATTCCGGAGCTCCTTCTTGTCTATAATGTAATTTTTTTTTTTTTTGTAAAAAAAAATCTATGAGAAAAGTCAAAGTATAATAATAAACGAATAATTATAACTTTTCTTCTTCTTTCTTGAAAAATGAGTATTAACAAGATTAAATTATATTATATATTTATATATCCAGCTTACCTTGATAAATTAGTCCATTTTAAAGATTTACCAAACCAAATTTTTTTTATAAATGTTATGACTCGTTAAGGTAACTCGACCAGCAAATTAAGCCACTCTTGCCTTCTATAGGTGGCCAGTATTTGTACTTATTTATTTATTGTTTTGTTCAAATATAGGTAGCTATTATTCGAATTGTGACTCTATTTTTTTTTTTTTTTGCTTTTTTTTTAAACATTGAACCAAAGAGAGAACTACGTCGTTGTTTACAACTTTAACAACCCAAATAGGGGCTGATTTGGTATAAAAATTTAAAAAAATACAAAAAAAAGCTGAATCAAGCGAGGGATGAAGCCAGAATTTTTATCTAGTAAATGCTAAAATTACATTTTATCTATTTTATAGAGGTTATTTTATATTTTCTCTATTTTTATTAGGGGTAATTTGTATATAATATAGGTTTAAAAAATATGAATATATATATATATATATAAATAATTATATTATTTAAAAAATATATAAAATCCTCCCTTTTCAAGCCAAATATTGCAACCTTTATCTTCAAAGAATCAAAGTTATTTTATTTTATTTTATTTTTTTTGGGCAAAAAAATTAACTACGTTATTATAGGAACTCAAGAAAAAGAAAAGCAAACGTATAAATGTAATTTCGTAGCGCTATGCTTTAAAAAGTTTACATTTTTTATCTTAATTTTATCTAAAAATTTCAGTTTAATCCTTTGTTTGTCCCTCTGGACTTTTGTAATTATAGTTTTGGCCCTTTTTTAAAAAAAAAAACCAATAATGCCTAATATAACCTACTAATTATTTCTAAAAAAAAAACCAATAATGCCTAATATAACCTACTAATTATTTCTAAACTTTACTTATATTATTTTGAAATACTAAATTTTTTACCCAGATTTTGGATAATTTTTCTTTTGACTCACTTTAAATACCCTTTTTAATTCCATATTGATCTATATTAACTAATGTGTATCAAAATTAGCTAGAAGAAATTTTAGCGTATGCCCTTCTTAAAAAAATTTATTGGCTCTGGTACTCTTTACATTGTTTCCTATTTACGTAATTCTAATATCATATATTGTTTATAAAAACGAACAATGGTATTCTTAAGAGAAACATCATTATATTTTTATCATCACACACTAATATAGTTTAGTAATAAAGTTTACTGATGAATAAAAATATAAATATCTGACTTCTATCAAAGTTCATACTTAACACCATAAATATGTTTCAACATTTTTCTTATAAACACACGGTCATATATAAGGTATCTTATCATTTAAGCGTCTCTTTCTAGAAAGAAATAATAGAAAGCCCAACTTCAGCAAATTTAGTTGCAAAACAGGGAAGTTTTGTTCCAAAAACCGGCTGTTCTGCTGTCCTATTTGAGAATTATTCTTTCTAGATTTTGAAATATTAAG
>JXTC01000299.1:19433-43463 GCA_002914845.1 Trema orientale | reverse complement strand
GTGAAGAAAAATTGAAAAATGTCTCTGTGGGTGCAGTTACAACATGCAGAAAAGACTTTGGTCTGAGTCAGTAATGTAATTGTATTTAATTATTGTAAATGATGTAATACTATTTATTTCTATTTTTGTTCAAAAAAATTAAATGTAATTGCATTTCAAAGCCAAATCTTTTTCAGTTTTGGTAAACCATTAATGATGCACTAAAAATTTAATGACACGTGTATTACCAAGTCGATCCTAACAAACACTATTAAGTCAAAGTTCTTTTTTAGTTGGTAAATTTCAGTGAGTATATATTTGGAAATTGTGAATTCGAATTTTATTTCTTTTTGGCCCAATATTGGAAATTTGGAAGAATCTCAATATTAGGCCAAACTTAGGCAGTCAGACCTTATGAACCATTTTATTATTATTTATTTTTTTTTGTGTTAATTAATTAGGAACATTTAATGCCACTAAATATGTATTTTGGCAAAAATAAACAATTAAAAAAAATCGACGCTTTTAGCCGACTCCTTTTTCTTTTTATTTTTTCTTTAAATTTGTTTTTTACACAGAAAAATAAAAGTATTGAGGAGGTTGAGCTTGAATTGACAGTTGAACACTATTTCACATGTAGGACAAATTGATAAATGTGATTTCAATTACTCTACTAATTCTTTTTATTTGTTTCTAATCGACCAATGTTATAACTCTGTCCAAATAAAGGTTCATATAAAAATTTTCCATGAGCTCCATTGCAGGAACCATGATCTCCATATTCATCTATATAAAACCTTTTTATTCACCTTTTATTTTCCAATGTGCAACAACCATTTGAGATTTCAAATCCTATAATTACAACTTATTACCAAACTTGACTCGCTATGATTTTGACCCATAATGACTTTAAAAAAAAAAAAAAACAAGAAAAGAAAAATAAAAAATAAAAGAAAACAGTTATTCAAAAATTGTCAAATCCCGCTACAAAAGCCCGGATATTTATTTAAAAATAAATAAATAAATAACCTTCCTAAACCAGTTTAACTAAAGGGACTCGCAGACGACTCTATCAGAAATCCTCTATTTTACGTACATTATGATGAAAGTACTATAAGTTACAATCATTTCCTTTATTTACTTAATTTTTTTTTTGTCGAGGTCGAGGATACGCAAAATTAATAAAATACCATAGTGGGTAAAAATATTTCCACTTAGGCATACAAATATAAATGGGATCAGTGCGTTTGGCGTAAGACAATTAAAACCAAAAAATGTAATTTTTTATTAAAAAAAAACCAAAAAATGTAGGCCAATGTTCAATTAACAGGTATTTTCCCACCTTTTTATTTTTTTCCAGAAAAATTCTGTGAATAGTGGATAAACATCAACATGTCCGATTCTCTGGCTTCTTTGTCAGTTACCAAGACAAAAGTATAATCCAAAGTGGTAAAAGTAAAACTAAAAATTTATATAAAAAGAAGAATTTAATTACAGTTTCTATCTTTTCTTTTTTACCCCTGACCTGAGAAAAGTAAAGAGAATCCACCAGCCGCACTCTGTTTCCTTCTTTTTTTGTTAATATAAATTATCATCATCTTTGATCTATTTCTCTCTCTTATCATTGTAAGGTCCTTCAATTTCAAAACCCATCAAACTATATTTTCTTTTTGAATTTTTTGGTCCATTTTCTGGGTGTGTGGAAAAGATTTGGGTTCAGTTTGAATTGTTTTTATTTTTTAATTTTTTTCTATAGAGCGGTGAAAATCCGTGAAAACTAATAAAAGCTGGGGGGAGAAAATAATATAAAATTTAAGAAAATGAGGCTGGCGGGTATGGAGGAGAGAAGAGCGGTGGGGTAGAGAGAGAGAGAGAGAGAGAGAGGAGCGTGGGACCCGTGTTTAATCAGAGGGGAGAGAGAGAGAGAGAGAGAGAAAGAAAGAGGAGAGAGAAAACTTCAACATCACGACAGAGAGAGGGAAAATGGAGGAGAGAGAGAGAGAGAGGGAGGGAGGGAGAGAGTAGTAAAAGCCAGCTAGCAATGAAGGAGGAGGCTCACCTACCATTAACATCACTCTCTCTTCTTCCTTTTTAGCCTTTCTCCCCTCCCCTCTCCTCTTTCTTCTTTCAAACCACCCCTCTCTCCTCTCCTCTCCTCACTTTCTCTCTCTTCTCTGCAACTCTATATTTTGGGTTTGCTTACAGTGAAAGAAATTAGGGCTTTTAGTTAGAACACCACCACTACTACTACTACTACCACTTCGTCCTTCGTCTGTGGCTTTTCGCTTGTTTTAGGCGGGAATTACTATTTACTTCGGTTTTAAATTACAGGTTTGGCCTCTCACATTTTGTGGATTCTCTTCTCCTTCTCCTTCTCCTTCTCCTTCTCCTTCTCATTTTTTTTCTTCCCCTTCCTTGGGGTGTCGGCAACACTCCAATTTGGGGTTTTTCTGTTTGGCTACTGAGAAAATTGAAAAAAGAAAGGAAAATAGAAGAGAGAATCCGGAATTTGAAGTAAGTTTTGAACTCAGCTTCAAAATTTTACGAAGTTTTAAGGAAAACTTAAAAAGTTCTCTCTCTGGGGAGCGTTAAGGACTGTCTAATTTGAACACATTTTGAATTTTGAGCAACTATTTTTTTGTAATTTCTGTGTGCTAATTTGGCCGAGTCTTTTTTTTTTTTTTTCCTTTTTTTTTGGGAGCTCAGCTCTTCTTCACTTCGTTTTCTCGGGAAAATTTCTGGTTCTGCGGTGAAATTTTCTTTACTCCCAAATTTCACGAGCTTTGGATTAAACTTAATTATCTTCCTCTTATATTAAAATTAAGATTACACTTAAAAAAAAAAAAAGGGGAAAGTAATAAAGAAAAGGGTGCAATTTGTAATTCGTGCTAATTGGAACCAGCTGGCGGTACAATACGCCACGCGTTATATGCACCTTTCCGAAAGTTCTTCTCTCTTTTTATTTTTATTTTCTCACCCCAAATTTCGGCCAAAATAGACAAATAAATAAATAATAAATAAATTTCCCCTTCCCAAATTAATTATGACGTAATTTTGTCAATTGAGGAAATTACTGTAACAATTTTCTTCTTTAAAGAAAAAATTTAATGCTAACATGCGCCACACGGACTGTTTTGTAAGTGGTGCCCGTACCCTCAAATTTTTTTTTTCGACACTATAAATTGAGTCATTCAAAAATCCGAAGCTATGTTTTTTTTTTTCTTTCTCATTTTCTTTTTCATTTTCTCGAGTAAGAAAAAACTTTCCCTCATTTTCTTTCCTCTGAATAATTTTTTCTCAGGAAAATGATCGGACCAAACTTCATGGACGAGATAGACTGCGGGAGCTTCTTCGACCATATCGACGACCTTCTTGACTTCCCCTGCGATGACGTCGACACCGGCTTGGGCCCAAGCACCGACACCAAAGCATTCCCTAGCATTTGGTCAACTCAGCCCGACTCGCTCCCCGGTTCCGACTCTGTCTTCTCCGGCAACAGCGCCTCTGACCTCTCCGCCGAGCTCTCTGTTCCGGTCAGTAAGCCTAGACTGTAAAGTAGAGACTTTCGATTTTCATTTTCATTTCCTTTTCTTTTTTGGTATTTTCATTGGAGAAATTTAAAACAATAAAATAAATCGTGTTTTTTTTTATTTTTTTATTTTTAAAAGAAAAAAAAGAAATTGGGATTCTGGTGAGTGACGTCATTATGTATTGATTACGACGTCGTTTTCTACTTTTTTTCGATTGTTACAAACTGTGCCAGGCTGGCAAACCCCGCGTAAAGGTAAAGGTGGCGTGGGATTTTCGTGCCACTGATGTCAATATCGCTTGTCTCTAATTTGGTGGTTACCAGTGCAAATTTCAGATTTTCAAAATTTTCAAAATCTGTCCCTTTTTTAGGGGTTTTTTTGGTATTTCACTCTTCGTTAACAAGGGTGTCTTTGTAAACTCACCCTATGTTATTAATGTCGGTGGGTAACTAGTTTGAATTATTGCTCCATTAATGGGTGTCATGTGACTTTGTCATGTGATAAGTTTGAAAGTGAATTATGGCGCCTTGAGCTACATGGCTGGCCTCAATTTGTTCTTTTCTTTTTTTTTTTTTGAAGAAAATTATAATTTAAATTTACAACTCAAACCCACCAAAAATTTGAATTTTTTTTTCTTTGGGGTGTGTCAATTTGGTGAGTCATGACCAAATTTTTCAAGTCTAATCTATCATCTTTGTTGGGTGTTCTGTAATATTTAATTGGTTTGTAATTGAATTCTGTTGTCTGATTGAGTTGTGTTTTTGTTCTTATTGCAGTATGAAGACATTGTCCAATTGGAGTGGCTCTCAACTTTTGTGGAGGATTCTTTCTCTGGTGGAAGTCTCACTATCAACAAAGAAGAAGAGTCTTCCCTTAATAAGGACTCACCCCGCCAACAATTCCAGACTTCCAGCCCGGTTTCCGTCCTTGAGAGCAGCAGCTCTTGCTCTGGCGAGAAGAGTGGAGGACCCCGCAGCCCGGAAACCACCACCCCTGGAGGCGGGCGGCGTGGACGTGCTCGCAGCAAACGTCCTCGACCCGCCACATTCAATCCTCGCCCGGCAATTCAACTGATCTCGCCAACATCATCAGTGGTCGAGGCAACTCAGCTGTTCATTGCCGCTCCCAAGAGTTCATCCGACTCGGAGAATAATTTCGCGGAGTCTCGTCCTATGATCAAGATACCTAAACTAGTTCCCGTTGACCAAAAGAAGAAAAAGAAGATCAAACTGACGTTTCCCGCTGCCCCCGCCGTGGAGACGAATCAGAATCAAACCTCGCAAGCAGTTAGGAAGTGTATGCATTGTGAGATCACTAAGACACCCCAGTGGAGAGCAGGGCCAATGGGGCCGAAAACCCTTTGCAATGCCTGTGGTGTCCGCTACAAGTCAGGCCGGCTCTTCCCCGAATACCGGCCTGCAGCCAGCCCAACGTTTGTTCCATCGTTGCATTCCAATTCCCATAAGAAGGTTCTTGAGATGAGAACCAAGGGTGGCGAGATGGTAGGTGTGGCTGGAAATGCAACTGCGGCATCTATGAATGATGCCATGCCGGAGCTCATTCCGAATACTAATAGCAGCATTTCACTGGATTACATGTGAGGGATAGAGAAGAACTGTTTCTCCCGAACTTCTCGGGAAAAACATTCTTCACTGGCCTTCCCTCTTAGTTCCTCTGCTATGTTATATCCGCTTACTGTTTATTTCATTTCTTTGTTCATTGGTTTTTTGTACAGGGATGGAATGGGGGGTTGGCAAATAGGAGCAAAAATAGATGACCATATATTTTTAGTTAGTAGAGAAGGAAGGATTGTAATGAGAAAGGGAACTGAAAGAAATGTTAGAAAGAGAGAAGATGCAAGTCTAAGGGTAGAGTTTAGGTTTAGTTTGATATCTAGTAAGGTCCTCGAGGTCATATTAGGTCGTTGAGTTTCTGTGTTTGTCTCTTTTCTTTTCTGCATTCTTTTCTCCTTATTTTTCTCTTTTACTTCCTCTTGTAAGGGAATTCTTTTTGCAGTTCATTTGTAGTAGAAAAAAAATTCTGAGAATGAGTAATGGAATTTGAAATTTGTTATGCCTCGTCTTAATGGCAAATGCCCTTTTAAATTTTTGTATTGTTGATTGTATCAGTCTTCTTTCTTTACTACTTTCTCGTTTTTCGATCGTCTTTTTTACCTAATTGCGGCTACTTTACCTTGTTTCTACGTTCTAAAGGTAGCCTAGATTATCAACCAGTCCTATTGTTAGGACAGATTTGGTCACAAGTTTTAAAAGTACTCGCTCACTAGTGTCGCTTTCTGATGAAAAGCTTGTCTTACTTGAATTCTGGTGTGGCTCAGTTCGGTACACTTTTAATGCTTTACAAAGCAATACTTTAACCTAAAGTTCCTCTCCAAAGCAAGGGTACGTTCCATAAATAATAGAAGCTTTCTAAGCTAGATATCACTCTTGTGAAATTTTTGAACTGTCATAGTAGCAAAATCAAACAGTACCCAAATTTGACCAAATTCGATCGAAACTTCCAATGGCAATATTGTAAGAAGACGAACTCAGTTCCTCCCCGACGCAAGGGTAGTTTGGTAGAACCACTCTTATGACAATTTTAAAATTGTTTTGGATCAAACAATATACGAATTTGACAAAATTGTATCGCTGTTGTTTTCATTGAGTAGCTTTGCTTTGGGCACATTGTAAGTTTCAGTTTTCTATTGCTATCTGTTCCTTTTTGCGCATTGCAAAAGGGAGGTTGTCTGAGTATTAATGAGAGAATTCATTTGCATTAGTGGCTGAAACTTCCTATTGATATTGAGATGTGCAAGGAAAGGCACATGGAGTTTTTTATAAAATATTGACATAAGGCATATGGGAGGCAAAGCATAGGACTATTGGTTGGCACAATCTGTACCTAGTGTCCTACTCAAATCTCATCACGTGTACTACCAATTGACCTATCTTCATCCCCACTTCTTCCACATTTTTAGAATTAAATTTATTCACATCAATAACTTAATTAGCATAACATGGTTCTTGTAGAGCTTCTAACTTACAAACTAGTCCAATCTACTACTAATATGCTTGCCCAAAACCAAAAAAAAAAAAGGACGGATACCCATTTTGTTAGATAGCAATTCCATACTTTGAATACTAAGATGATTACCAAAAATTTAGGGCGTAATAAGTGATATGACGATTTGACTTGTCATTTCTTCAATTAGTTAAGATCAATTACATGTTCGGAGAAATGTTTTTAGAAATTATCCTGAGTCTTCGGATGCACCATATATGTCAATAATGATAAAATAATGGTTTTAGTATAAAGCATGCTTGGCATGTAACGCAGAAAAAATCAATAAATTAAACTAGAGGAATGCTTGGGACGGTTAGCCATTAATTATGGTTAAATGAACCAATCAAGAGAGCTTCACATGCCACCTGACAAAACAAACTCATTAAGAGATGGGTTTGAAATTAGACTTTAGCTCATATTTTTTAAAATTTAACTGCCATTAAATATTTTGGCCCAAGTATTTTTTAGTGAGGTAGGGTGCCAAATTGACAAAGTTGAACCTGACCCAACTCTAGTTGAACTAGAGGAGTTATGATTTAGCAGACGAATTTAATAAAAGTTGCTGGCATTGGGAGTTTTGTGTTCATTATTTCATTAAAATGGTCCTAATTGTGGCTAAGATTGTGGCAAAGGACTCTGGCGACATGTCACAATCTGTGACCAAACGCAACCAAATGAAAGAAAAATGGCAACTTTATTACCAACAAAATTAATTGAATAGTAGTGTCAATTGAATGGACACATAAAACCAAATGAATTACAATCAAATCATTCCCAATTACTTTCATTTTCTTACGTCTGACTTGGACTTCTAATCATGTGATATGATGCCATCTCAAAGACATGTTTTAAGTTAAGCTTGATCAGGATCATTTTCTTGAAAGGGACATCAAAATCACGGTTTAAAGAAACTTAATTTAAAAAAAAAGTAAAAAAGAAAAATCCAAGAGAAAAAAAAATTAAAAAAAAAAAAACCAATATGATTGAGAATGATGTCTACTCCACCACTTGCTTGAAAAGCCTGCCCAACCTAAATTGATATGCTTGAATTTAGCAAACATTTTGTATGTGTGTGTGTGTGTGTTTTAAAAGTTATAATTTAGCAAACATTTTGTATATGTGTGTGTTTCAAAAGTTATGAGGGAGTTGAATCTTATAACAACAGTTATATTCAATTCAGAGGATTGATCCGTGGGTTGGTTTTTTTTTTTTCTTTTTTTCGGGTCAACCTTTTTAATTGTTGGCTTATTAATAAAACTAAATTTTGGTTTGGTTAAATATATATATATATATATATTGGTTAATTTAAATAATAATCAACCTCAATTAGAACCGAATTCAGGAAGTTTTGTAAATGGTTTCTGGCATCAAATCTGAGCCCTCTTTTTTTATATATATTTACATGGGTTTGGTTTAAATGGTTATAACAATATTTACCCATGGATGGTTACAATAGTTTAAGCCGTTAGATCTAATATTCTACGGTGGTGATTAGTTTGGTGATTGGCCAAAAAAATTTAATGCTATTTATTACCATCAAAAAAATTTAATGCTATCACTACTTTTTTTAGTATCCATTCATGGTCACAAAAAAATTGTAACCATTGAGAAGTCCTCCATATTTACATATGTAATATAATTATTTATATAGAAGATATACCTACCTAGCTTTTGTATATAAGCTCTGAGATATCTTGAACTTCAAGGTGGCGAAGTCTGAATTTTAATTACGGGCCGCTCACTCAAACAGCAGCATACTGATTTTGGACCCATAGCTTTATTCAGATGAGCCCACTTCAACGGTACTATTTGTTGCTTTTCCTTTCTAAGGGGTTTTTATTTTTACGGTTAGTAGATTCGTCGATTTTTTATATCCTTTGAAAAACATTGTCCATTCTGTTAATATCTTATGCCCAAATATGTAACTACATAATTTAATTGGGGGATTGTCAATTTTGACTATTTTTTAATACATGTGGTCAAAAAAGGGACAATCTATAAACCATTTACAAAACAAGGACTTTATTGTCATGTCTTTTAATAAAAATTTCGAAGTTCCTAAATTATTCCTGACTCGACTCTATTCGAAAATTTTCGACCAGCTCGAAAAAGTCAAAAGTGAAGGAGGCAGTACTGAGAAGGCGGCCGACCATATTCGACTGGGGTTGAAAATGTTCAACCCATTCAAACATTGGTCGAACAGTGGTTCGACCATTTTCAACCCATTCAAACATTGGTCGAACAGTGGTTCGACCATAGTCCAAAATCTATTGGAATAATCATGAGACGCGGCAGAACAAGTTCGACATCGGACGGAGTTTTTAACCCTAGTGGAGCAGAGACACCACTGTGATCGGGACCGGCAGTGATGGCAGAATCAGTTTGAAGTTTGTTGGAGAAGAATGTATTTTAGGGTTTATTAGGGAAATGTATCCAAGTAATTTTACGTTTGTGACATGGCAATGGGGGTTAGTTTTGAAATCATTTATGGGTGAGTCCCTTTTTTTATCATGAGAGTTTAGTAGACCTCCTTGGTGTAAATTGCTCTAAGTTTTAATATAGTCAGTATATGAAACTAATTTACTGAGCACATAATCAAACAGTTAATGTACGAAAAAAGAAGGGATCTTTTATAAAATCAATTGTCCAAACACCAACTCACATTTTTTTTTTAATGAGAAATTACAGTGTGTATCTTTTTTTAACACTACATATTTAATAAATTTCTACTTTTCTCTTTTTATAACTATATAGTTGAGTATTTTATATTTGGTATATCTGACTTTTATACCATAGTTAATGTACTAAATATATTATTTTTATATTGGATACATCATATTTTCCACTCTGTATATACAGTAAAAAAATCGGTCATTTTATTACAGTATTTAAAAATAGTTGTTCACTTAAAATGGGCCCAAACTTCATTTATTTTGCTTTAAAACCCTTATTTTATTTACTTTTTTTTTCTCTATACCCGTTTTTTCTTTTTCTTTTTCTTTTTTGGTAATGAGGTAAAGTTGTAAAACCAATTAGTTTGTTATTAAGGGGCTAAGGCTGAGATATTTATTATGAGGGCTTCTTACAGAATTCTAGGCCTAAAGTACAAAAAATTGAAAAATTCCGGATGGACCAATTTTTTTTGAAAAATCTCATATTGATTTAGAAAAATATCGCTTTTCAAAAGTTGTTTTAAAAAATAGTACTTTTAATAAATATTTAGAAAAAAATACCACTTTTTCTTCAAACTTGGTACTTTTTAATGATACTCGAGGTAACTAGTTGGGTTACTTGGGTAACCAATCTAGTTACTTGAGTTAATCCGTCAAATTATCTAAGATAACTTGATTATTTACTTCAAATATCTTATCAATTAATAAAAATTGTATTTTTCTAAATACTTTTAAAAGTGGTATTTTTTAATTAAAATCCAAAATTTTTCAAATAATTTCAAAACTCGAGATTTTTTAATTTTTTTGAAAAATTACCGTAAAAAATTAAATTTCCTCTTATTATGATAATTACAAGGGCCTCAAGAGTTGCCGTGGAACCCATACCAATATCCCTTTGTTATAGAAAGTCCAAGTTCAACGAAGCAAGCCTCAAGGATAGGGAAATTGACATGACTAGTCCGTTTCTGGGGCAAATGGACTTTTTTAGTCCCTTTTTTTTAAATGACTTTTATACTACAAAAAATTGACTTTTTTAATCTCTTTTGGAGAGAGAAAAAATCGTCATTCTGAAACTGTCCTTTTGCCATTTTACGTTTTGATACTTGTAGTCACAAGTTTATGACTGAGGTTCACAGTTAGGAATGGCAATGGGGCGAATCGGGGACGGTTTTTTAATTACCATCCCCATCCCCGAAAGCCAATCACAATACCATACCCGCCCCATTAACCATTCTTTTGGATGCGGGGACGGTGCGGGTATTAACCAATGGATAACGGGGAAAACCGCGGTTACCCATTACCCATTGATAATATTAAAATATTAAAAAATTAAGATGAAAATACTAAATTCTTTCATAATCAACAAAATATTAAACACAACAATATACTAATAATTTTTAAACTCTAAAATTTAAATATATAAGTACATATAACTCTCCAAAATCATTATTTTACCAAAGATATAATAATATAGATAGTGTAAAATTAAATAGATATTTATATGTATAATAATTTTTTTATGTAAATATATATATCGGGGCGGGTACGGTGCGGATTATACTAATACCGTCCCCGTACCATACCCGCATATTAACGGTACGGTTATTCCCCGCCCCGGTCATTTTCTCCGCTTGAGCGGTTTTTCCCCTACCCATTCGGATCGGATAACCACGGATACCCGTAACCATGGGTTATATTGCCATCCCTATTCACAGTTTATTTTATATCGTTACGAATATTACGAGTCTTTAAGACATGTGCAATGTCATAATTTTGTGAATAATGTCATAATTTTGTGAATGATAGTCACAATTTTTTTGACACATTTTCTCAGTATGTTTTAAATTGTTATATTAATCACTTTGTTACTGTTTGTCATAATTTTGTGACAAATAATCATAGTTTGTTTTATATCGTTACAAATATTGTCACAAATTTTACACATGGTCACAATTTTATGAGTCAAAGTCACAATGTGTTTTACATCGTTACAAACGTTATGAGAACTCATTGTTGTGATTTGTACAAGCTTTACACTTTAATTTGTGAGTCCAAGTCACAATATTTGTACGAACCTTACAAAAGAAAGATAAATATTCCTATTAGCTAACAATTGCTTAGTAACATTTATATAATACAAATCTAAATTTACAAGAAAATCTATGTCATTTTCTTTAGTAGTCATATATGTGATAACTACAGTTACACACATGGCAGTCATGAAACCCTGATTTGTGACTATTAATCAAAACATTTGTGCCTATCTTTTTTTTTAAATTTGATTTTAGATAACAATGTATCTATCTTACAAAAGTAAAATATGTTTTCACATTGGATAACAATGTCTTTATGATATTTTTTTTGACACAATCTAATTTTACAATAAAATCATGCCATTGTATTTAATAACAGTCATATTTGTGTTACATATATTTTCACATAATTATTGACAATTCGGAAATGAAGCTGATCTTAATGTATCTTACCCCACCCACTCTTTCTTTTTCCCAAATGCCCTCAAATCTATAAATTTTCAAACACAATTCAGAAAATAACAAAGTCTAAAATGTCAACATTTCTCATTCAAATCTATAGTAACAATGTTTGACTTTAAGTCACACAATTTGTGACTTAGAGTCATAAAAGTTTTGACAGCCACATATTTTGACTATTACTCAGTTTGCTTTTACGATTATAATGTTATTTTTTTCCAAATTTAATATTACGTTTACTAATGTGTTTCTTTTGGCACATTTTATTTTCAGGTCAAAAAGTTTGCGCATGCTAAGGGTTTGATAATTTATCCTAAAGAAGACCCACCTACTCTATCAACATGCACAAGAGATCATCGTTGTTGGGCTTAAACCAGTTTCTCAACTTCTGTAAGCTTAAGAAGGAATCAGCTTCTATGTAGGTCTCGGTAAAGTACAATCCAATGGAGGAAGTAGGCCTAAGAAGAAAATCTATGATAGAATCCATGAGCTGGACAGAGCCATGGACTTTCAGAAGAAGCCATCCTTGATCCTATGGGTCAAGTCCATTATCTAATCCCAAAAACATCAGTCATTTCTTTTTCGGGACATTGAAAAAGAAGTTGGCTTTTTCCAGAGATGGAACTTCATGGCTATCATTGAGAAGTACCCTTCAATATTTTGTTGGTGGGGGGGTAATCGAGCACCCCCATTGTTAGGCTCACCGAAAAAGCTGAAGGATTGCCCGTGAAGAAGCTAAGGCCTAGGAGTTAATGGAACCTATTTTGGTCAGGAACATAAGGAAGTTGTTGATGTTGTCAGTCGATTGTCGAGTACCACTTGGAAAGATTAAACTGATTGAATCCGAGTTGGGTTTGCCGGATGATCTCTTGTGTGTTTTAACTCTGTGGGTCGACTGTGGCCCGAAAGCTGGGTTTCCAGATCCAAAAAAAAAAATAAAAATCGATGGGTTTCCAGATCCAACAAGTGACGGGATGACTAAGTTGAAGGTTATTCAGAAAGGGTATTTTGGATTTTCTATTGAGCATGGAGTATTAGAAAAGTCATTGTAAAAAAAAGAACTAAAAAAGTCTACTCACCTAAAAAATGGACTAGCGGCGTCAATTTCCCTCAAGGATAACTACTAGGCCTAACCAACAATTGTCTTCTACCTTAATGGACATGTGTGGAGAGTTAGGATAATATGGAGAAAGGAGGAGTCTGATTGGTAGCAAATTTGGCTTATACATTTATATTTATTTCTTTAAATGTTTAATTAAAATTAGAAACATTTAATAGAGGACTGAGGAGAGAAGATAAAGGGCGTAAGAAAAAAGAAAGGAGTAGCAAAGGAAATTCTAACCCGTAGTAATGACTAAAGCCCTAATTATTTGTAAAGCAAGCTATGTAAGAAGAAAAGGTAGAACAAAGATAGAAGAAAAATAGGAATCCGCACTAAAGGAGGCCGGTCAAGCAAAAATAGTAAATAAATCTATGAGGCGATATTCAGAGTTTGCTTGGATACACCTTTATTTTGTGTTTTTAGTTTTTTTTAACTAAAAAGAGTGGTTGAATCTTCTCAAGAATTTACTTAAAAAATCTCCACCTTTCATTTCATTTAAAAAAAAAATAAAAAACACAAAACAAAAATATATTCAAGCAAGCCCTTAGTATATCATATTTTATTATATTAGGTATATTGTGTGGATTGTATGGGACCGAGATCACCTCTCTCTTTATTTGTGTCCCCTTGCTTGTCCTTTTAATCAGAAAATGCCACATAATATAATAAGTTAATGAAATAACAAAATAGTTAATTGAATCTAGCACTCCGTTATCTCTTTCAGTCGGATTTGTTTTTCTTCTGTCAATGAGAAGAGCTTTTTTTTTTTTCTTTTCTTTTACACGGCAATCCACAGTATGATGTACACTAGATATTTTTATTTTAAAGGATATTTAGAATGATTGAGGTATTATTTCATTCATCATAGCTTTGAGAACAACAATTTGGGTACCAAAATCAGAGAATAAGTTAAAACATGATTTGAGTTATAAAACTAGTTAAATGAAGGAATTTGAAACACTCTATTGTATATGTTACATTGCCTGCAAAAAAACAGTTGTCATCTCAAATCCATGGGAGTGATTGTCATATTCTCTCTTTATTAGTAATCAATTTGAGAAAACACACTCAAGTAAGAATTAACTGCATAATAAAACTTGATTTATTTATATATTTATGAAAAGATCTTAGAGGTCTGCTAGCATCAGTTACGACTGATTCATCTGTGTCGTCCATTTGTGTGGGGCTCATGTGGGTCTCACTATGGGCCCTATAGAAATGGACGGCCCAGATGCATTAGTAGTGTAACATCCCAAAATTGGTATGAAGGAGTCTACTAAAGGATATGTGTGTTCTTATTTGATTATATGCTATTATTATGTGAATCTGAAATATGTTATGCTATCGAATTTCTTGAGTATTTTACAGTGAAATACAGGCAGGTGCTAGAACACAGTTTTTGCTTGCCTATGTGAAAAATAAATAATTGAAATAAATACTATGTTATTTTGTGATTATGTGTGTTTGTGAGATTTATGTCTTGCATCTAGAAATAGAAAATTTGATTTTCTATAATTTATCTGTTAACATTACATTTGTTTATACAATTTGTGAGATTTATGTCTTGCATCTAGAAATAGAAAATTTGATTTTCTATAATTTATCTGTTAACATTACATTTGTTTATACCATTCTAATTATGAAAATTTATATATATATATGTGTGTGTTTGATTTATATATACTTTAGTTACTAAGTAAGTTAGAGGAAAGCAAAAGAAAATAAATTGCCATGGGTTATTATTTGATTAGGTGATTAGATAAATATATATAAAATGAGTTTTATAGAAACGTAAACTATATTATTTGATTACATATTTTTATATTTAATAAATATATTAATTGGCATGTGTGTGGTGTGTAAAGTAGAAAAATAATAGGTCTCTTGCATTTATGTTTATATAAATATATTTATATATAGGCATATTTATATTTTAAAAAAATATAGAAAAAGAAACCTAGTTTTATGAATAACCTAGCCTATAAATATGTCTTATGCTCTCTTTATTCTTATAATCTCCTAGTTTTCTCTCTAGTTTACTCTCTTTCTCTCTCTAAAATGCTGATTATAGTTTCTAGTTTCAAGAATTTTATCTCTTAAAAAATTATTCAAGATTCAAGCACAGGTAATTTTGTGATTCTACACATGCATATGTTCTTACTGATGTTCTGAATTGTAACCTACGATATCTCGAGTTAGAGATTTTATTTTAGTGTGAAATTTTTATAAGATCATCATGTATATGCCTATTTGTTATGTACAAAATGTTAGAATTTGGCTAAATATTAAAAAAGTGAAAGAAGCTAAAGTCCCACATCGGTAGAAGATGGAGAGGAAGGGAGGCTTAACCCCTATATAAGGAGGCTATCTCCTTGGTTACTAATCACTCTAATATGTAACATTTCTTTGGAGAAATTCCTTTTTAGTTTCTTTGTGTTTCCTTTCAAGGAGTAGCGAGGTGCGAGTCCTCCTGTTTTCTTGTGTAAGAGAGGGATGATTATTCAAAGAGAGAAAAATGTGCGAGGAGGGAATATTTGTGAAAGTTTATTGTGAGAGAGTACTCGGGTGTATTAGGGTCATTGGGTAGAAAAGAAGTAAGTCTATGTGATTGTAGTAGTTTTTCTCCTGATTTGGGAGTTTTCTTCTTAAATTCTTTTGCTGTAATGATTATTTTTATTCCTTATTATTATTCCTCTATTATTCTAATATTCGTTGAAGTGAGATCTTGGGAGCGGTGAATCTGGGTCACTCAGATTCCCAACATAAAATATCACATTCATATGAATTTTCTTTGATTTTATATTAAATAGTATTTATGTGCTGGTTGTTGCCTAAGAAAATTTAACAGCTAGAGTTTCACAACTATACATTATATGTTTATTGGGTAAAAGATAATAGTATATGCATATAAAATTTTTTAGAATTGTTTACTTATGTACATAAATTCTGGAAAGTTTTATAGTCATATGTATTTTATTTAAATTGATATCAAATTTTCTTTATGTACTGTACAAAATATTGTTAAACCTGATAGATTGGATTGTCTAATTTATAACGTATTTAAACTTATTTTATAGATATCAAATGAGTCTAATTATTAAAAATAAATTCCTATACATGTGCTAAAGGTCTTAGAATAATATTATAGTTTTTAGTAATGTATATAATTATTAATAATTTTCAGAATAAAGAGTATTCAGTTTTTAATGATGCTGATTGAAATTCTTATCTAGAGTTGTATATATTATAAAGTCTATGCAACAATTTTAATTGAATCTAAGGATTTTTATACATGTTCTATAATGCGTTAGAAATCTCTCTATTAATTGTTAAGTCTAATAGAGTTACGGATTTTCTTAATAAAATCTAATACTCTTTGTTGTTCATGAAATCCACAACTTTGACAGATTTCTATATTTAGAAATTGGAAAACTATTTGAAACAGTGGTATAAAAATCTCATCTTTTGGTGGATCTTTGTTTGTATATTACCATGACCTCTGTAAAGTTTTGTATGAAATAGAATTTTCTACAATAGTCTAGAATTTCCTAAGTGCTTATTATTTAGTGAAATTATCAGATTTGTATTGTTATGATTTCATGATTTGCTACTTGATTATGAATGCAATTCCATCTATTGATAATGTAGCATAAGATATATGGTTATTAACAAAGAAATTTTTATTACAACAAATGATAGTATGAGATAAGGCACGATAAGACTCATGTGGGCCTGTGTATTTCACGCAAAGAACGTAAATTGCCAAGAGGACGAAGTAAGTAAGTCTCACATAGGATGCATTCATGTTTAATTTTTGTAAATATTTCTCGTATAGGTTCTATATATGTTTGACTCATAGTATGTATTATATGCTTTGTGTATTTGGATTCTTTACGTGCATTATATGAGTTACATAGAGAGTTATGCTCATTGCTTTTCTTTGTGATTATGGCATGTCATAGTATATGTTTATACGATAATTTTTTTAGTACGTACTTAGAGCACGTACATCATGAATGCATGGAATTATTTTCAACGAAAAGTAAAGTTTATTTGAAAGAAAGTCTTTTAAAGAAAAGTGTATCCTAAGATTTTACAAAAGATGTTTTTAAAGTGTATATTTATATCTTAAAAGAGATAGTAGACACCATAGGTGTTGATGTGATCGGTAACACATATAGTTCAAAACAAAGTAACTATTTGATTTCTAGATAAACCATAGCGGTCAACCATAGTTACATCGTGATACATAGTTCACTCACTATATCTGATGGACCAGGTTTTACACAGAAGTTGAGTTTAAAGTTTTACAAAGAAAGAAAGTTTCACAAAGAAAAGTAAATAAATAAATAAAGGGAAAAGAGTATTGCAGATATAACAAGGGAGAAAATGGGGTTAACAACTTTGTTATTTCATTAAATTAGTTTTATTATGTGGCTTCTTTCAATTGGAGGGACAAGCAAGGGGATACCAAACGGGATTAGGTGATCACAGTCCGATTGTCTGATATAAGTGATATTATATTATATTTGACCATAGTGTATTATCACAATACAACACTATATTGGTTTTGAACGTATAATAAGACATATATGAATTATATTAAGCTTGATACATTAGGAGTCAAGAGAAAATAATAGATAAAATAAGAGAGAATTAGGATATATACAATGGAGGACTTCTCAATGGTTACAATTTTTTTGTGACCATGAATAGATACTAAAAAAAGTAGTGATAGCATTAAATTTTTTTGATGGTAATAAATAGCATTAAATTTTTTTGGCCAACTACCAAACTAATCACCACCGTAGAATATTAAATCTAACGGCTTAAACCATTGTAACCATCTATGAGTAAATATTGTTGTAACCATTTAAACTAAATCCATACAACCCGACGAAAGAAAATAAAAAATTAAAATAAGGATAGAGAAAATAATGAGAAAGAATGAGAGAGAAAGTAAAGAGATAATGAGACTTGAGAATGTAGGGTAGAAATAACACAATATAATCTATAAAATAATTCCAGCAAAAAAATAAAAATAAATAAATAAAACAGTACACTCATTTTTTAGTGTAGAAGCTAATACATAATTTACCATATATTATAGTGTCATATTAAATTACATATGATCATCACTAAATATTAGTATTATATTAAAATTAGGAGTATACAAGAAAAACAATAAACCTAATTTGGAGAAAATTACCTGAGAAAAACAATTTGAAAAGAAGCCATGATAAACTTGCAGTATTATTTAAAACTACTAAAAAGAACAGGCGATTGCAATTTCTATTTTTAAGCATGGTTCAAATTGTATTGCACGCTAAACTAAAATACATTAAAACTTTTAACCACTTATTTGCTTAGTGTTTTAGTTTTGTGAACTCATTTTTTTGGAATTGTTTTCAAAGGATTCCAAAGGGGAGCCTTGCGTCGTGAGGGCACATCGTCCCACCCTCAAGACGTATCTTGGTACCTGAGGATGCCTCGGAGGCCGAGCCGAATCCCCTACTCCATCCTAGCAACGTCCCGAGGCCGCTCCGAATACCGTATATTACGGATCATTATTACACTTACCTCCTGATAGCCACCCCTAGCTCCCAACCTTAAGGCGTACTATGCTAGCAAAAAACTCAGTAGCTGAATTGCTACAATGCAAGGGGTCTCGTTGCATTTAATGCACCTCCATCAGCCGAGATCAAGGGCTAGGATCGTAGAATTCGTTCCCAAGATAATCCAACGGCTCTAATGCACACCATGTTGCCTAATTAAGGCCCCCAACCACCACATTGAAGGGAGGCTAAAAAAACTAAGGTCGAAACCTCACCTTTATCTCTCCTCATTTATATTTCTCATTAATAGCTCTCTGCCGGAGACTTTCTCTCACTGAAACTCCGATTGCTAACTTAAGCTTAGAAGCTATTTGGCAGGTACCACACTGGTGCCTAGCACTCCCCACTGGCTAGAGCTGGCAATTTGTGATATGATACGACAATACGACTCGAAACCCGCTCGAAATTAACGGGTTTGAGTGTAGCTTAATCATATTCGTGTCATGTTCAGGTTAGAGATATTGACCCATTTAATTAACAGATCGTGTTCGGGTTGAACCCACTAACACAAAAAATTACCTGTTTAGTAAACAGGTCGTGTCGTATCGTGTCAACCCGTTTATAAATGGGTCGTGTCGTGTCATAATTTCTGACCCGTTTATTCTAAAGAGAATTTTAGGTGGATGATCAATATTTTAAATTTGGCAGTTACTGTATTAAAATATACTGAGTATTTCAGCTATAAAATTTAAAAAGTGGACAGTCAGTGGGGGGTGCTAGGCACCAGTGTGGTACTTGCCAATACGACTCAAAATCCGCACGAAATTAACGGGTTTGAGTTTAGTTTAATCATGTTCATGTCGTGTTCAGGTTGGAGATATTGACCCATTTAATTAATAGATCGTGTTCGGGTTGAACCCGTTAACACGAAAAATTACCTGTTTAGTAAACAGGTCCTGTCGTATCGTGTCAACCCGTTTATAAACGGGTCGTGTCGTATCGTGTCATAATTTCTGACCGTTTATTCTAAAGAGAATTTTAGGTAGATGATCAATATTTTAAATTTGATTAAGCAGATGTCCACTTTTTAAATTTTATAGCTGAATGTCCAGGTATATATATTTTTACATTTGGTAGACATGATATCTACCGATTTCAGTTACTGTATTGAAATATATATACCGGATATTTTACTATAACATTTGATAAAAGGGATATTTACTTGAATTGGGCCCAAAATTTGGTTATATTTCTATAAGGGCCTTTATTAAACAGGTCGTATTTGGGTCGTGTTCACGGGTCACGTGTCACGGGTCAATATGATATGTTTAGTAAATAGGTTACACAGGACGTGTCGTGTCAACCCGTTTATAAACGGATCATATTCGGGTAGAGCATTTACCTGTTATACATATACATCGACACGACATAAACACGATTGGTGGACACGAATTGCTAGCCCTACAACTATCCTCGAGACCCTGAGGTCAGGAGAGAGACCACCGCCACACTCTTGAGCTGAAACTTGGCTTAGGGAGAGGGAGTTTTGACTCAGTTCTCAGTAACGACCAGTGACTAATTTTGCTCTCGTACTCCCTTATAGTGCTGAGACGAAATTTTGGACCAACATATGGTATACATATTAAAGTGTATAAAGAATTCCAGATATAATTTCAATCATGAAATTTATATGTATAAAATAGGTATGGTGTACATTTCTCCAAAAAAGAGTATTTGTGAAATAAAAATAAAAAAGGTATTATAAAAATATGCTTAAAAAAATAGGTTTATGCACTTTCCTCTTTGGTCTTTGAATGATATAATGTCAAAACAGTCAACTAAAAAGTAAAAACATGGCCAATCAAATATATAAATTGTCAGAGTTGGTCTTCGGGTTAGTATTGACAGTTGTAGTAGCGTGAATAGGAGTCATTAGAGGTTATCCGCTTAGAATTTCTTTAATTTTTTAGGGTTATTTTGGGTATGTCAAAATTTTCATTAAATTGGTGTAAGTGATTCCTGCATAATCTAAAAGGCAAAGCTGGATTGAGCCAACTTCGGCTTTTTATTGTTGTTGTAGCCGAGATTATTGAATAATCTATTTTCCTATGTTTTACCAAACGTCATTTAGTCTACAAATTGTTAAGAAAGTACTTCGAGCTTGTTCAAAAGCTTAACTAAATGGGGCCTAAGTCCCAAATTAAGCAAGAAAGGATAAAGGAGATACAATCAATTTTTACATCGTTCAACAATGCCAAAGCATTGTCTACATCCATAGGACCAAGTCTATAGAGCAAATTTCACTAAAAGCAAAATAGAAATACAATCAAGGTCTTATACAATGAATTCTAGAACTCAAATCAAGTTGCCCCCCAATTGTATTTCAACTCCTTCTGTGAAGAATGCTAAAAACCACCAACTCCCGTATGTGGAATGCTAGTTGAACTCCCTTCAACAAGCTCAATGCTAGTTAGTGGGTCATTAGGTTTTCTTTTTTTTTTTTTTTCTTTCCCTATAATATAGGATGGGATACATGTAAAATGAAGATAATAATATCCATATGAAGCTCTATGTTCATTACACCTTCATTTTGTAAGCATGACCTTAATGTGAATCGAAATAAAGGAAGTATTTCTATTTCTCTTCTATCTTAATGTTTATTTACATCTTTATGCTATAAATTTTAGTGAATCGGTCACATAATTAGTAAAACTGAAAAAGGATGAATCAATTTTTTTTTTCATTTCTTTTCAAATCCTTCCCCGGATTAATAAATGTGCCTATAAATTGATGGTAATGAAAAACGTTGATTAATTCTGGAACTGCACTCTTGAAATTACAGAATTAATTTACTCAGAAAACAACGAGCAGTCCATCGATTTAATCATTACATATAGTTCAATCCTCCATAGACAATTCATAATTGGAGTTAGGTTATATTCCGTTTACCTCTCCAATTACATCTTTATCAGAGTGTACCATTAATTCTCTAATGAACAATTAATTTATAAATATATTATAAATTGAGTACTCAAACTGTTCAAGTCCTGAATCAATACACATGGGAATCATCTTTCTAGCTTCCTAATGGAAGGAATGGATTCTGTAAGCTATATTCCCAGCTATTCATCTCATCATGCTTCCAATATACAAGTATTTTGATCTATTTAGAAAACATGTTCATAATTTGTTGATGAGCCAAACTCTCTTCTCATTATCTTTCTTGGAGGAAAAAAGAAGATTAGGCAGAACTCGTCCTTTAAATCCACTCTTTATAAGTTCTGAAGAACCCGGCCCATTTGCTAATAGCAGCCTGCTAAAAGTAAAAACCCAAAGAGGCAAAGAGCTTGGAACACGTGGGCTTGGTCCTAACAATAGTCAACAAGCTTGTACAACGCCCCTCCTCGGTTGACTGAAATCTATTTAGCCGAACTTGACAGAAAGTATCATTCGCCTACACATTGGCACCCGTGAGAATGCATGAAAGGCATATTTACTAATCAAAATATCCAAATTTTTTCTTCATTTTAAGTGAATGTCCATTTCTCGAATATTATAAAAAAATAACCGTATATCAGCATATATATCACGTGTGAAATGTTATATATGTACCCTATATAAAAATTTATATATTCAGTACATAAATTAAAACTGGTATATAAATATATATACTAAATGTAAAATATATAAATTTCGTCGTTTAGCTATAAAAAGAGAAAAATGAATATTTACTAAAATCAAGTGAAAAAAGTGGACATCCACCAAAATTTCTCCTAATTAACCTGCAAATTAAAAGACGAAAAAGGAATATATATATATATTTATGTATTTACGCACCAATTAGAATGAGAAGATAGAATTTTAATATTTTCTACTCATTGTTTTTTATTCTTCTACATTCTTTTTCCATTCATTTCCTACACCCTTAGTAAATTAACGTAGCCAAATTGAAAAATTACTAATGCTTATCATTCGTGTTACATAATAATACTCACTGGTATTGCTCAAAATATACCCACTATAAAAGTTGATAAATTCATAGATTTATGAACAGATCTTTTTTTTGAAAAAAAAAAAGTCAAACATTTACTTTAATGGCTTTAAAATATCGACCATTCTCTTAAATGTCCCCAATCTAAATATGAAACTGTATCCATTATTTGAACCAAGAAATGTAAAACTTTCTTTGCCAGAAAAGTAACGCTCATAGCTCATAGCTCATAGCCTAACTCGTTTGATTTTGAATTCTGATTCTATGTGGATAGATGAGATTATGGAGTGTTTCTCTAGTCTTGTACTTAAACCATTATCCAGTTGAAACTTGAAAGTGCAACGTATATTCNAAATCTGACTAAATATGATTAAGCATGGCCAAATCATAAATATTTTCATCCTGCTTTTGGAAAAAGTAAATAAACAAATAAATAAAAAATGAAAAATGTAGTTGACCAAGAAGGCGGAGCAAGTAGCAAGAGGGAAGGCGTGGGCCATGGCAAGCGCAGCGGCACAAGAGGAGCCCCCGCTCGTGTGTCGCCATGTGTGGCAATCAATGTTCGAAGCAACCCAACCCAAGAGCTCTTTGCTTATGCATAATGCATTATCCACTCTCCTTGCTCTTTCAAATTACGAAACGACCATTCCCTCTGACAAATGACAATGGGATTGGGTTGGGATTTGGGACCCCTATTTATTGCTTCTCATCAATGCCTTCAAAAACGTTGTACACATCAATTAATGTCCACTCTACACTCGGCTAAATTTCAATCAAGATCTAGTAGTGTGTTAAAAAAGCGCTTATGAATATCCATGTCAACATGTTGGACTGTTCGGGATCTTTCCACGATGTGAGTTTAGTGAAAATTATTATAATTGACTTAATGGTGATAAATAAGAACCGTTTTATTTGATAATACAGTGTGTTAAACATCACATGATGTGACGGAATGTACAAATCTAAACGTTTGATTGACTTGCATGAGTTTGTCCATCTATATTTGCCATTTGTAATTGAAATATTTTAAGCAATATTGGTTAATAAAAATAGGATTAAACCAAAATTGTGTGTACTTAGTTGTTTACTCAAAGTTTGGCTATCAAGTGATATAAATGTCAATTTATTATGTTATAATTGATAAAAAGAGTTCAAATATTTATATATATATATACACATATAGGGACCAATCTATGTATTTTTTTTTTTCTACTTACCTATAAATATTATTTTGCACAATTAAAATTCATCAAGCAAGTAAAATATAGTGTGAGAGAAAATCATTAAATAATGTGTAATTTTTTTTCAACTACTCAAATTATAGTACCCGTTAATTATCTAATGGCTAAAAAAAATACCTATATATGGGTAAAAAAAAAAAACTACTAGATTATGCCCATAAGAATGATTAAAATTTGATGAACAACTTCATGCATATAGCATTACTCAGGTGAAGTTGTATAAATCTACTTCTAATTAAATCATGCACTGCAATGTGAAAATATTGTATTGCTATAACATGGATTGTGCTTCTATCACTAGACTTAGACATTTCAAATTGCATGTTTTATATAGGTAAAAGTTCATAAATATCCGTTTTTAAAATTATATTTTCATAAATATCTATTTTTTATTTTTATTTC
>JXTC01000299.1:1886-19227 GCA_002914845.1 Trema orientale | reverse complement strand
TTATTTTTGTTCTTTTAGGAAACATTGAATTTTGTCATAATAAAACAAACTTTCGACATGATATGGACCTTTGATATCCCTATATATTGAATTACAGCTCTGAGAGATTCCAAACCTTAAAGAACAAATTACGACCATCCAATTTCAATTTGTGGGTTTTCCTTCTCTCTTTTCCCCCCTAAAAGAATTATGTCATTTTCTATAATAAAAAAAGATAAATAAAAGAAAAGAATTTTTATTTTGATAAATGGGATATAAATTCTTTATAATTTATGGGGTTATGTTTGTGTTTTCTCCTTGTTTTTGTGTTTTCCCACTTTGAATTATGTAAAATGACAAAAATATAGATTATAAATATAGATTATTATAGATATAGATTATTACGCAAAGTGACAAAACGAAATGACAGTGCTGACAAAACCTAGGCTGAGTGAAAATCTTCAGAAGTGGGGCCAAAACAAACGACAGAGATTCTTACGTGCCGACGTGAGCGTACACTACGGGACCCATAATATCAGGCCCCTTTGGGTCCCACCCACCACAATTACACGGCATGTCACGTCGATTTACGACACGTGGAATAATCGAACCGTGCGCGTGACTCTACTGCTGTGTCTAACACGTATGGCATTCTTTTTCGCGTTCGTCTAAACTAGTCAACGGTCAACTCGACAACTGACGTTAGTCGGCAGCAGTACGGAGTGGAGCCTTAATATTTGGTAGTTTTACCTAATTTCATTCAATGGTAACAAAAAATTAAAAACAAAGATCTCGATGTAACGTATTTAATTTATTTTTCACAATCTAAACTACTCTTTTTCTTTTTCATAAATAGAAAAAGGCAAATTGTAAAAAAGTATCTTAAGATTTGCTATTCTGTAATTTAAATTCTGAAATTTGGATACTGTAAAATAATACATTGATATTAAGGATTTGTGAAAAGTAATATCTGAGTTGACTTTTTGAATAACTTTAACTGATAAAAGACAATATTATCATCAAAATTAAGTAGAATAATAAGGACTAATATAGTTTTAATGGAAGATATTATTATTTTTTCGTTAATAAAATTAGTCAAAATGTCTGTCTAGGTATTAATTTTCAGATTTTTTTAATATCAGAGTATTATTTTATAGAGTCCAAACTTCAGAGTTTAAATTGTAGAATAATCAAACTTCATGATATTTTTTTACAGTTTACTCCAAAAATAATAATAAATAAAAGTAATAAGAATATGGCATATAGAAATTTTGTTACCGACGATCTAAAATTGTATAGTCTACTATGTTATGTTTATCAAATTTAAATACCAATAAAGGCGGCAATAAATATTAAATTATAAAACTTTACGAGTATGAAAGTATGTACAGTCTTTTTTAGATCTTAAAAAAAATCATCAGTTGTCAAATTAAAATTTAGTAAATAAGTTGGTAAGCAATTGCTCTCGTGCATACACTTACTTAAGCTAGTTTACTGATCAATATTTTTCAACTTAATTATCGAACTTATTATAAAGAAATGGTACTAACCACAGAACTATCAATACGCATTATTATTTGAGAGATTTTACAAAGAGTTCGAATTCAAATTATTGGATACACGACCCCTTTCTCTCTCTCTCTCTCTCTCACTCTCCCTCAAAACTCCATATTTTTCCTCAACAATCTTTTTATCATATTTTATCGTTATTTCTATCTCCATCTTCAGTATCGTTATTTCTATCTCCATCTTCAGTAGGATTTCTCTAGTTTATTGTTTGCTTTCAACAATCCTTCCATCTGTGTGAAGGCCTTGTTTCCATATATTTATTCTTATAAGAATTTTATTCTACCAGATTCTAGATCTATGTAGATTTTATTTGTTTCGTTTATTATAATTTTGTCTTATCAGATTCTAGATCTGTGTAGATTTTATTTGTTTCGTTTATTATCTTACCAGACTCTAAGTCTGTGTAAGTTTTGTTTATTTTTCTTTGTCTTTTTTGGTTTTCTTTTAGATATGAATATTTTAGGATCCAAATCTGAAAAAAAAAAAAAAAAATTTAATGTAAGCACTACATGGTTCACAAAGATGGAGTCTATCAAGATTAGTGCTATGCTTTGATATGACGAAGATCTAAATCTTATGGCGTGTTGTATGTATGATGAACTCCTCTATTGGTATGTATAACAGTACTGCGAGTTATTCAAACTTTTTATTAAGAGATAGTTGTGGCTCTTATTGTTTTATCTTTTATCCCAAAAATGAAACAGTCCATACACTATTAATGCTTTGTTTTGTAATTGAGAAATTTATAATTGTATTGCTTGTATTACATAGCAATTGGTTTATTTTAATAATAAATTTCCTTTTTACCAAGAAAAAAATAAATTATTGGATACAAAAAGATAGACGAAGGAATAGTCAATTATTTAGCTCCATTTCCTTTGCAATTAAATATACAAAAAAAAAAGTCTACGTGGGAGGAGAAAGAAAAATGCTAATGATGTCACTAGCTAGTACTTGTATGGTTATAATTAGTTTAACCTCGATCACTAATTATAATGTAAAACCGAATCAATTCGCTAGTAGTAACACGTTATCTAAAGTTGATACGTGGATGTATGGTTCTCGAATTAAAATGATTCAAAATATTCTGATGCCAAATATGAAAACTAAATATCATAATCACCAATTGCGCAAGAGACATGTAATTTTTGTATGGTTTTGAAGTTGTGGTAAAGTCCTACTCTGGTGGCGCCAGTTAGAAGAGACAACCACAAGACAATCTCCTTATGTTTTTGGGACCCCCGTGCATGTGGCAAGCCTTAGTTAGGTCATAAGGTGTGATGTGAAGCTTAAGGAAGCTGAAATGATGTCATTGATGCTACATATGTCAATAAATTATAATGAGTTTTCTTCAATTGAATGAATTTATGTGGGTCAAGTTGATATTTGGTTTCTCTCCTACCTTTTTCATACCGTCAAAGTTCTCATTATTATTCAATTGATCACATTTTACTATGTCATAATTAAAAACAATAATATTATACTAGCAGATTATATTCTTTTCTTCTTCTTTTTTTTCCTCTATTGGACATCATTATATGCAAGCAAAACCATGATTTTTACTATATTGTTTCTCCGTGTGCTGTCAGAATACTAATTGAAGTATCGATCTATATGGTCAGCCGACACCATATTCACATAAAGACACGCACTATTGTATTTTTTTTTTAATTATGTAAAATTGGTAAAATGTTGTGCATTTTTCGCACTAATCGTTAGTAGGATACAATCTTTGGTCGATTGTTCAATGTCATGAATTATATGTGATTCTATATATTTGGTTGAATGAAATTATTGTTATGTTAAAACAAAAAGTGGGTAAAATGTTGTACGAGCGGCATTAATTCATATTTTATTTACAGATACAATTAATACGGATCAATATGATACTTGGTATATGAATATATTAATCCAAAGATTTTTACATTTTTCAATTAGGGATTCAGGATTACATCAATATTTGTGCAAATATCATTTGTAAGGGTTATTTCCACTTTTGGCCTTCAAATCATGGTTTAGTCTGAACTTTGAAGGGGGCAGTTTGCTTTTAGCAAAATGGCCAACCTTGACAATTCATTATAATAGATTTCCAAGAATTGGTATATTAGTTGATATATTGAGTATATAAATTGACTTACTCGGTATCAAAACTGAGGTACTTAGCATATAAAGAAGATCCACTAAATCATGTGATACATCAAATGTAAAAACTGATATATTCAACCATTTATCTNAAAAAAAAAAGATCAAAGAGAATTTAGGGACGTAATCTTGTGTTTTGATTTTTTCACTTGATGTGATAACCATGATGGCTGTGACACACAACTAGTATGAATTATCCCTCGGTCAGCCAATCAAATTTTTAATTTTTAATTAATTGCTAAACTAATGGTAACGAATCTTAATTAGTCCTATATGGATACTGGTAGGTCCACTCTAATGGTTTCTTTTTCCTTGAAGAAAAGGTAATAATAAAGTTGGTTGGGGGTTGTAAAAATGATGTAAGAGAGATGTTAGAACCCAATAAATAAATAAATAAAGGTGTCGTTTTCAGTGTTGGTTTGTTTGCAATTGGAGCAGTGTGAGTGTGATCCACGGGTGTCTGTTTGTAGGCAAATATGAGTGCAGCTAAAAGGGTATCTTTCTACCTGTCTCGTCATTCTTATGCCTTTTCTCCAGAATGTCTGGTAAATCCAAACTCTACCTTGTCTCCTTTACAAAGCTCAATAATACCTTTCTTTTTTTTTTTAAAAAAAAAAAAGTAGTACGTACCCTAAGGTATTTTTATTTTCCATTTCATGTTTTTGTTTTAAACAAAAAAGTTAATTATAGTAATGCTTCGAAATATATCCATCGCACTACTTTGTCACCAAACATTCAACTTACATAATGGATTGTTTTGAATTATATAATTGCTGCGGCAATTATCATTTTATCACAAATTATTTTTTTTTTTTAAAGAAAGACAATCATGCACAAAATGTATGATTAAACATTGTTTTGTTTCATAAGTCAAAATCTCGTTTTTGGCCATAATTACCAACTGTGTGCTCCACACATGACTCATTTTTGCTAAAAATTTACTCAGCTTATTACCAAAAAAAAAAATAAAATAATTATTGCAACAATTGAATAATATAGGATAGTATAATATGTAAGTTAGCAGTGACAATTCAGGTTATGACACAATAATTCCAACAAGATTTTTTTGTGGGTTAATATCGATGAAATAGACAATAATTTAAAAAAATGGGTTGGGTTTGGATCAACATGTTTGACACGAAATTGACCCGTCTAACAGTAAAGAACATAAAGACAAAATAATATTATTTTTTATTGTATATTTTAAATAAAGAGTGAATACTTTGATTTGTACAAAAAATTTTCACACATAATTTACTTTTTTTAAAATAAGGCTAAAATAGTCCATAAAAAAAAGGAAAATAATAGTAAATATTGTGGGTTATAAATGGGTTTGCCGGTCAAAAACGACTGTGAATTAAGTTTCGTTTATCTAAATGGGTCAAGCAGATCGGATTCGGATCAACTCATTTATATGTGGGTCAGGTTGGTGTTGGGAATTTTTTGATACAACAGGTTACAAGTTGAGCTTAGGTTGAATAATTATATATATATATTGCACATCAACCCGACACGAACCTGATCCATCGACATGAATTGCCACTCCTATTGGAAGTTAAAAACTCAGGGACCAAAATAGTACAACAGATACAATTCAAGGACTATTAATATAACTAGCCCTAAACAAAAATGTGTTAAAGTTTCTTAATGAAAAAGGTAAGAGAGATACTACGAGCAATCTCCACCCTCCATATTGATTAAGTTCATGTCTATCCTAATAAAAGGTAGAAATCGTTAAATGTGCATATAACGGTAGCAGTTTAAAAAATGTTATATATGACCATTTGTGTTATTAACAAGAACCTTTGTTTTTTGTTTTTTTTTTTTTTTTGAGAGAGAGAATATTATTAACAGGAATTCAAGCATAAGAAAAGGTATACTATGTATCCACATCACATGCATAAAAATTGTTGGATTTATTATTTGGTTGGTGCTAATTATGAGGTTTTAATTTCACAATAAGTTGGGGTAATTGCATTACCACGTTATCATTTGTAACAAGACAAAGTCATTTTATGTTCCAAAATGGTCTATAATTTGTTTTATATATGCAAATTTCTTGGTCATGATTATGATAATTAACATTGTTGTTTATAACTAAAAATATTCAACATTGTTAGATCTATACAAATTTCCTATTGACTGTTGCTGTGATACATTGACATTAGATGACATTATTATGATGACTGAGTTTCACACCTATTTAAGCATTCGAATTAATCTATTATTATTGTTATTTGAAGTTGGTGTGAGACTATCCTGTCTATTATGTATGAACGCTATACTTTTTTTTTTCTTTTTTAAGGGGAACTATATTTTTTTTCTTTTTTAAGGGGAACTATACTTATTTATTTTATCAGTCAAAAAGAAAATTATAGTGACTGGTACTGAATTATTTATAGCTTCATTGGAAAAGAATATGTTCGTACCTTGTAGTGCTAAGCAAATTATTATTCATGTAGCCAAAAATAATTATAATCTGCGCGTTATTTCATTATGTGTCGAAATTAAATAATGTCATTGAAAAGGAAAAATTAATGTGAACCCTAGGCAGGAATATTATCCAGCCACACAAAATGTTATTAAATCATTAATTGAAAATTTTAAACTAAAACGCAAATCACCTTTCAATAATTAATTGAACTACCTTTTTTTTTTTTTTTGTAATATAGTTTTTTAATATTTTGAATAAGCTGAATGAATCAGTTTCAGACTTTCAGTCCTCATCCCATTGCAGTTTATACGTGTAGACTGTCTAATGTATAATATATATTATAATATCTCAATTTTGTCTAATTATAAACTTTAAGAAATTTCATACTGCCGGAAAAGTTCGGCATAACCGTGTAGTCCGTACAAAATGTCATGTTAATTTGTCTATAGTCTTTAGCTAATTCCCTATTTCAAAATCAGTCTTTAATCCTTGGCTAATTTCATAATCCCAATTTCCAAGTCGGTTTCTTGGTTTAATCTCCCCATCATCATAATTTAGAATAAACCTGTAATCCATATGAATGGAAAATGCATGCAGAGGATGCAGTATCAATTAATTTCCTAATACAGCTGATTTGGTTATAATTTGGCCATCCTAATTTTTTAAGATGAGGATTATATCTATATATATATATATATATTTCTTTTTTAGCTCATATTTCTTAACTTGAAGTGTAGTTTATTTGGGTACCTGTGACTTGCATTAATTGCCGAAAAATAATTAACCAATACAAGCATTTAGAGTCCATAACTGAAAATGTTACAAAAAGAAGTATAATTGATACTAAAAATTTGAAACAAAGTTCGAATTTTTGGATTGTAAATATTCGAAATACAAGTTTGTTTTTTTAAAATGTAAAAAAGTGAAAAACTCATTATTGATTGTGTAATTTTCTCAATCATAAGGTTGTCAAAATTCGTACATCCCATGCACACTGGTGATGGGGTTCAAGGGATTTGAGATAGTAATCTTGTGTTGTGTTACCTTATCCTATTTACATCTTTAATGATCTAAATGTTGTTAAAATGTCACATATCAGATTTAGAACTGATTTAATTTCGTATGTAATAAATATACATGTATATACATTAGAATATAATATAATAAATATTAATAAGAGTTATTGTTCAATTAATGGCATTGTAATAGTACCCTTGAAGTTAATCTTGTTGAATGCGAAGCATAATATTCAAAGAACATTTCCTCAAAAAAGGAAAAAATTTCAAACAACAAAAGAGTTGGTTTTACCATTCTGTCCTCATATCGGCCGTGTAATTACCACGACAAAACCATGTCCCCAAGCCCAAAAATCAGGGACACAGACACGTAAAAAACCCAGTAAGAGAGAGAGTGTGTGTCATGTCATGGGAGTGGAGGGTTGACCATTGACTAAGGTTTAATGTTAGGCCTACTGGGGTTAGAGTTGGGGTTAGTTAACCCTACTTGGTTAATCCCGATGAATTCGGGGCATTGGACAACATCAACTTGGACCATGGTTGATGTATCCAGTTAAGCATTTCCCTCTCTTTCAGCAAAACGGTTCTCTAAACTCGCCGATTTTTTTTTTTTTAACTATTTTTGCCGATTCACACGCAAATATCTCATCTTTTTCGGGATTAACAATTTTTTTTTTTTTTTTGCGTCGAAATACAATGTTAACCATTGTAGTTGTACTAATAAATATCACTGAAGTTTTTACCACTTAATTAATTAGATGCTTCTTTTGTGCTGCTACCAAGTACCAAAAGTACCAAAAAAATAGAATACAGGATTTATCACTTGCTACTCTGTAGCGAGTGTTTCACACGCGCTGGCCAGTGATGTTTGACTGACATTGTGATCTTTTGGGCTAGCCCGCTACGGCCTAGAGTGGCATTAATCTTTTCTTATTACTTTCTAGCCCTAGGAGGAAGAATTGAACTATTTTAAGAAAAAAAGTTTACATAAATATGTGAGAAAACATGGTAAAATATAATATTGCATTTCATAATTGTTTAACGAAACCCAACATGTTTTAAGAAATATGGAAAAACTTCTATAAAAATCCTTGTAATTTGATTATTTTTAAATTCAACCTCTTCAAATCATCAAAATTAGGAAAATTAATTTAAATAACAAAATTATTCTTAGTAAATAATAGATTTATATTTAAAATAAATTTAATAATTACCTATATCAGATTCCACATAAGATTTTGATTTTTCAAATGACCTCATAAGTGATACAATAGTTTTTAAATAATTATCTATGTACCCAAACATAGAGTAAAAATATAATATAAGCCTAAGTCTAAGATCTATTAAGTGTAATTTTACTATTTCTTATTAATTTTTTCAATTTAGTTTATCTGAGAAGATCAAATTTCAAAATTAGTCAAATTCAATGCTTTTTGTATCAAATTCCAAGGATTTTCCCATATTTCTTAAAATGCAGGGTTTCGTAAAAAAAAAATTAAAATACAAAGTCATTTTATGATGTTTTCTCTAAATATGTTCAATTGACAATTTCTCTCTACCGCAAGGTGCGATATTGTTTTGCAATGTCGGGTTTATTTAAATCACATATGTTAGTTTGTGAATTTTCTCCGTAGCTCACCTAATTTGTTCACATTTTAAATAGAAAATTAAGAGATTAAAAGGAGTCTTAGGAAAACTAATGAATAATACCAGATTTACAAAAGCACAGTTGACGAAATTTTTTTTTGAATTACGTAAACGAGTACAATAGCAAAACATTACCTGACTTTTCATTTTCAAGCATAAAATAGTAACTGGATAAAAGAAAGAGGGGATAAAAGAAAGAGGGGATGGCTACGGTAGGGGTGTCCCTACGTAAGGCCATGCCTTAATTATCGTTGGATGGGAATCTGTGAAGAATAACGAGAATCTGTAGAGAATCTATTTATATACAGATTCCCATCCAACGGTGAATAGACAGGGCCCTACGTAGGGGCACCTCTGCGGTAGACGCGCCCAAAGAAAAATTAATGTACTCATAATGTTTTATTTCTTTTTATTTTATCATTTTAACAACTGCATAGACTTGTCTCTAATATAAATGTCTGTAGTGCATGATTGGCCGTTTTCATTTTTCATTACACGAAGACAGAGTGAAGACAACGCGCCAGAAATCGAGAGTAGAGCAAAAGCACGACCAGAAATATTACCAACAAAATAAAATAAAATAAAACATCAAAAACATATTATTATTAATTCACCTGAAATTTGGTCACACGTCTTTGTATTATCCCGATCCGAAAATTACGAAGAAAAAAATCACGTAAGTCTCTGCTTTAATCTAAAATTACAATTCAAAGACCTTAAATATTAATTATCATAGTTTATTAATTATCATAGTTTAACCAAAAAAAAAAAATAGTTTATTAAAATTTTAAACCCAAATAATAGAAAATAAAAATAAAAATAAAAGTAAAAAGTTATATTTAATCACTTTCTTTCTTTCTTTCTGTCACTCTTTAAACAGTCTGGTCGGCAACGAAGCTTCAGTCATTTATATCATTACTCTCTGTGCGAGTGTCGGGCTCTCTGTGTGACTATATCTATATATCTATATATCTCTGTCTCTATATATATATATATGTATATATAACCATAACTCTTTTTCTCCCACACTTCGAACCCACTCTTCTTCAAAACCCCTCTTGGCCCTGCAAAACTTCCACTGTCATTTTCTGGACCGTACGGCCTTTCCGGTCCTTGAATTTTCCCTGGAAAATGCTTTTGTTTCCTTTGGTCTAGTCTTCCTCCTCTTCTTCTTCTTCCTCAGTTTTTCGATTCCCGAAAGGTAAAAATTTCTGGGTTCTGCCTTTTGTTTTGGTTACCCTTTTGAATTTTCTTTCCTGGGTCGTTTTGTTTGGTTACCGAGAAAGATTTGTATTAGTCTTGCTGTTAATTTTGTTTGATTCTCAGTTCCCCTTTGATTGGAATTTTCTCGGGATCCAAACAGATGGGTTGTTGTTCTTGTGTGTGTGTATATATATATATATATTTTTTTTCTAATTTTGTTTTCTGACATGAAATTTCTGTAACAGTTTCAATTAAGGGGGCGGGTGAGAGGCTCTGGTGTTTGTCTTAAGATGATTACAGTCATGGATTCTGGAAGAGAACCAATGAAGAAGGGTTTTGAGAAGTGTTTGGACCCTCAATTGTGGCACGCCTGTGCTGGTCCACTGGTTCAAATGCCGCCCGTTAACTCTAAGGTCCTATACTTTCCTCAGGGCCACGCTGAACACGCCCAAGGGAGTGTTGATTTTGGTAATTCTCGAATCCCTTCACTCATTCTTTGCAAGGTATCCGCCATTAGATTCATGGCAGATCCTGACACTGATGAGGTTTTTGCTAAAATGGGGTTGACCCCTTTGAGGGACAACAATGATTTCGATGTTGAGGATGAGGGGGAGTATCTGGGAAACAATGGAATTGTTGTTGAGAATCCTGAGAAACCCAAGTCTTTTGCCAAGACTTTGACACAGTCTGATGCTAACAACGGGGGAGGCTTCTCGGTCCCTCGTTACTGTGCTGAGACTATCTTCCCACCTTTGGATCTTACGGCTCAGCCTCCGGTCCAGACCATTCTGGCCAAGGATGTTCATGGTGAGACCTGGAAGTTTAGACATATCTATAGAGGTACTCCTCGCCGGCACCTTTTGACGACCGGTTGGAGTAATTTTGTGAACCAGAAGAAGCTTGTTGCGGGCGATTCGATTGTGTTCTTGAGGGCTGATAATGGGGATCTTTGTGTTGGAATAAGGAGGGCTAAGAAGGGGATTGGCTGTGGACATGAGTACCCTTCTGGATGGAATCCTTCGGTTGGGAATTATGGCTCTCAATATGAGAATAGAGTGTTGGGAAAGAATGGTAGCGGGGATTTGAAGGGGAAAGTGAAGGCTGAATCTGTTGTGGAAGCTGCAACTCTTGCTGCCACTGGGCAGCCATTTGAGGTCGTGTACTATCCGCGGGCAAGCACGCCGGAGTTTTGCGTTAGAGCCCCGGCTGTAAGGGCTGCAATGCAAATCCGGTGGTGCTCGGGGTTGAGGTTCAAGATGCCGTTTGAGACTGAGGATTCGTCTCGGATAAGCTGGTTCATGGGGACCATTTCTTCTGTTCAGGTGGCCAATCCAATCCATTGGCCTGATTCCCCATGGCGTCTTCTGCAGGTTGGTTTTTTTAATACCTCTGTAGATTGTATATGACTAAGCTCTCTATCTCTTGATTTTTTTCGCTTGGTAATTTTGTTGTTCGTTTAATGTTTTTTCTTCTTTCGATGAATTGATGTATTTGGTTTTAGAAATATGTTTATGCCTAATTTAGATCAATATGCTTCTGAAACTTACATGTAGATCACCTTTTTCAAGTCCTCCCATAAACTTCTAATACTTAGCACAGGACATAAATGAATATTGCTTACGATGTTATACCATTTTTAACAAAGTCGTTTGATTAAGATCATTAGTCTCGGTCCATGGTTTTCACCACTCGGAGATATTCCAGTAATCAGTACTGTTGTACTGAATTGGTCTTTTTCTTGGTTTTCCTGCATAATGTCACATTTTTAGTTACTTACTGAAAGAAAATTTGTCTTTTTAGGTGGCTTGGGATGAACCAGATTTACTCCAGAATGTTAAACGTGTTAATCCATGGTTGGTTGAACTGGTGTCAAGCATTCCAGCCATGCATATCTCCCAGTTCTCACCTCCAAGAAAGAAGCCGCGGCTTCCCCAGAACCCAGATTTTGCTCTAGTCGGCCAAATTCCTATGCCATTACTTTCCACTAACTTCCTTAGTTCCAGCAGCCCCTTTTGTTGTATTCAAGACAACGTTCCTGCAGGCATACAGGGAGCCAGGCATGCTCAATTTGGACCATATCCATCAGACCTCCACCTAAATGAGCTGCAGGCGGGGCTGCTTCCACTTGGTTTTCAGCAGTTTGATCACACCAACCCTCTTCGGAATCCTGTTGGCGACTATATGAAAAGGACTGAAAACAGGGAGAATATTTCTTGCTGGCTGAAAATGGGGCATACCACCCAGGACTTGAAGGCAAATGTGGAAATGAAGACGCCTCACTTGTTATTGTTTGGACAGGTTATACTTACTGAAGAGCAGCTCTCAAAGAGTTCCTCTGGTGAAAACAGTTCGTCGGATGGGAATTTAGACAAAACAACAAATCATTCTGATGGTTCTGGTTCAACAGAGAACTCTTCTGATGGAGGGTCTCCCTGGTACAAAGATCATCATAACCAGAGAAGTGATCTTCTTGGCTTGGAGACTGGTCATTGCAAGGTGTTCATTGAATCAGATGATGTGGGAAGGACCCTTGATCTCTCCCTCCTTGGATCATACCAAGAATTGTATGGAAAGCTGGCTGACATGTTCGGTATAGAAGAAGGTTCAGGGATTCTAGGAAATGTTCTATACCGGGACGCTGCAGGTTGTGTTAAACACACCGGAGATGAACCCTTCAGGTAGTTATGCGATTTACTAATTTATTCACTCCAAAAATGAACCAACTTATGTCTCTTTTTCATTTTGGATTCACATCTTTGAGACCTAAGGTGAAGAGAGTCTTACAATTTGTTGCTTATTTTCTGGCAGTGAGTTTTTGAAGACAGCAAGAAGGCTAACCATTCACACAGATTCAGGCAGTGACAATGTAGGACGATAGCTAGAGAATGAGAAACTCTCCTTTAATTGTACAGTTGAAACTACTAAATCTTTGTTTCATGTTTTTTTCTCCCTAGAATTTGTGGGAGAATATCGACTTTCTTTATTTTGGAGAATAATTTTTTTTTTTTTTTTTAGGGGACAGTTTATGTTTTCTCTTGACACTAGCTCATGTCTGAAATGTTTTGTTTTGTAATTTTGTTTATTTTTGCCCCAGTGATACTTAATGAAATTAAACACTTACCTCTATCCAATATACAAAAGGGAAAAAAAGAACAAAATGTAGCAATTTTGCCCAGTCCTTGATAATATGGTAATTCTTTGAGAACCAACTTTGTAAAGGAACATAAGTAAGGACTATTGCATTCTATAACCTCTAGTAGTTTCTTTACTTCATTTTCTATCTTGGTTTTCCCCTTGATTCACTCACGCGCTATATATTGTATTAGATTAACAAGCCCGATGGCAACTTCATAAAGTTGAACAAGTTTTTATATTTGATTCATATTTTAATATTTTCTCACCAAGACAGAAAGTAGGTAATTGTCTCTTTGGATGAAAATTAGTAGTCTTTTCAAGCTGAAACACACCAATTGTAACCAAATGTGATGACGGTATTGTATCATTTGTAATTGTCGATACGTATATAGTGTCGCCTAGTTGAGTTGCTAAAGTTTTTGAGTTTTTTGCTCTACAGTCACTTGGTGTCAAAACCAAAAGCTCGGGTAAAATCCCGCTTTTATTTAGGTTTACCCTACCAACAAAAGAAAATGCCCCTGCATTTACTTGAGTTTTGTCTTGCGTACTCAACTAATTACAAACTATTGTACTGTCCCTTTCAGTTGTTTAGAAGAGAACCCAGTATGTGTGGATCCATATTCAAAACTTTTGGTCGCTCTAGGATCTGCTTATCGTCATTGAATATAAAACTTTTTTTAAACAAGTTTTAGAAGTTTATGGTTCCAATATTTCCAACCATTCTTTATGAGTGAAGTCCCAATATATTGCCGCAAATACTGGTAACTTAGAAGGTCCTATTTGAATAAATGATGTATTGGAAAGCTAAAGACTACAACTACACACGCTTTTAGGATGTGTACAGTATTCCATGGTTAAGAGTTACTAGTCAACTGAAAGAGAAAGTGTGTGTGTGTGTTTTTTTTTTAATTCAAAACTCTAAAATAGTAAAATGTAGAAGATGGCTTTTCAAATGCATATTAGCAGACAAAGATTCGTGAGCCAAGGGAAGAGGGATCCTAGCCCTATGCTAGTCTGAAAAGCTTAGTATTATTATAAGCTAAAAATAAAAAAATGAAGGTGGGTTTTGACATTCACGAAATCTCACAATATGAACCAATAGACAACCACATTAATAGGACAGCAAAGAAACAGACGTATAACACATTCCTTGTGCGTGGAATTGGGATCTTCTCATTGACCCCCGGTAGGGTTTTTTGCTCTGTAAAAGGTTGTCTTTGCTAAAGAAAAACCCCCAAAATAAAAAGAGTGACTTAAAATATTGTGCATCATTTGAATTGAATAATTTTTTAATTACACAAATCAATCTCAGTACTTAAAATAATGTGTTTCCCACTTCAAAAAATCAATCGTGATAACAATAGTTGCATGTGACGCAATTGTTCTTTCTTTCGTGCGAGTTTCATAATAAAACTCATATGGAAAAGTAACACAGAACGAACCGTCACAAGTGCTGTTAATGTTAATGGTCAAATTAGTTGGTAAAAGACATAAGTAGTTTTGGCATGTGAAAACCCGGATTGGCTAAAGATTCTGACAAGATAAGGGAGAAAACAAGGCGTTGAAATTGAGGACTGGATTGGGATTTCAATGCTGCCGTGCAGCTCAACATACATGGTTAATTTTGAGTGACCAAGATCCAAGATTTCTCCATGTACGTGGTATTGTCTCCTTAGTCAACTCCGGCAACCAAATTTCCTTAATGGGGAAAACCAAGAAAGAAAACTCCAACCTGTTTTTCATGATCTCTTTTGGGTTTTGGTTTGATTTTCTATTCACACGCACGAATTGCATGGGAATAAATTAATAGTCCAGTATATATATATATATATATATATATATATATATGTGTATGGGGATTGGGGTGGGAATTCGAGACCCCAAAAGTCAACTTACGAAGTTTGTCAAACAAACAAAATCTCATCTTATAACGTTGTTTCTAAGGTCACAGCTAGGCCAAGGATGAGCATGTGCAGTGGTTTTTATAATATTGTTTATTCTAAAACAAATCAATCAAGTTATTTCTTTTCTTTTTAGGTGTGCATAATCAGTATGTAATAATATTGACTAACATAATAGTACTTGTAATACAAGTGGAAAAAAAGTAGAACTCTGTCCATACCGTTTGTCAATATTGAATAACGTATAGCATAGAGATTTAAAAATTGTAAACATACAACATTTGTTCACCAATAGTTAACTATTAGTTAAAGAAGTTGGAATTCTGTTCATACTATTAGTTAACCGTCAGCTACTATTGAATAACATAACAATGGAAACCATTTGGAATTGGTGGTACTTAACTAATGGTCTCTTTGTCTAATATTGAACTCTGTCCTCATTTTGTTCTTTCTTTTTATTAGAAAAATTACTAAGTGCTAGCAATAGTGACAGTAGTCACTGATTCTTATATCAAATGCCATTTTAGGGTAATTATCATAAGTAATTGTATGTTTGGTAGGAGGGAATAATGATACGGAGGGAAGAGAGATACATTACATAGAGAAGGAAAGGAGATAGAGGAAAAAGAGCACCTTTTCCTTCTTGTGTTTGGTACCAGAAGAAGGAGAGTGCCAAAACCATCTCGCTTTATTTTTATGCAATTGTAAGAGAAAACAAGGACCAAAATCAGAGGGATTGAAATTAGAGATGTCAATGTGGGCCAGGTTTTGTGGGCCGGCCCACATTCCGAAGAAAAAGCACGGTATCGGCCCGGCCCAGTCTCACATTATGTGGGCCTGAGCCGGCCGGTTACATATCGTAGGGGTCGGGCTGGGCCTCAGTCATAGGCCTACAGGTCCGGCCCGGCACGACCCATATTTCTATCGGTCCACATTAGGCCCACATTTAGTCTTTCTAAATATAATTTTAAATATATTTCTCAATTAAAATTAGAAAAAATCTTAATTAAATATTTTCATTTATATATTTTTAATGTTATTTATTTACTTATTTTTGTTTATTTTTAATTTATTCAAATTTTAAAAGAACATGAATGAGTTTTAGGCCCATATTTGATATTTTAAAGCATAGAATAGCAACAAAATTAGACCCACATTGTGGCCCATATTCGGCCCGCATAGGCACGGCCCAGTTAGGTCCACATAAAATGTGGGCTGGGCCTGTGGGCCGTATTGGACCTCTTAATAAGAACGTGGGCTGGGCCGGCCCGGCCCATATTTTAGGTGGGCCGGGCCTAGGCACAGTACAAAGCCCATATGGGCCTATCAAATGTGGGCCGGCCCGGCCCACTTTACATCTCTAATTGAAATTAACTCAAAGTAATGATTTGAAACAATTGCCTAATCTATGTCCTTCTAGAAACCGTTCTTACCAAACAACTACTATACCCTAAGTCCATCTATTAATCCAACCCCCCTTTTCATTTCTTCCATTTTTCTGTCCTATGATTTTTATGTTTGGTAATGTATGATAGGAGGGAGAAAAGACTTGAAGGAAGATGAGTTACATAGCATAAGGAAGGGAAATGGAGAAAGAAAGGAGGATATTGTTATGTTTGGAATGAGAGGAATGAAAGACCATCCAATTGTTTGGGATTAAAAATTAGCTCAAACTCGGAAGTTAAAATCCATAGTCTCATCCTTACCCTTATCCTTCTAAGATCCTTCTTACCAAACAACAACTTTACCTAAAACCTATTTACTAATCTTTTCACCCTTCTCCTTTAATCAATTTCTCCAACCTATCGGACGTACTCTTAAAAGTTAGATTATGAGAATCCACATTTGAAAATGAATATGATACTTGTCCCATTTGACAAAATATAGGAGTTAGTCAAAGAAAACATAAAGCCCGGCCCATTGATTCAGTATCTACTAAATTGGTGCTTTGAAATTTCTGTAGTCCAATTTTGGGCTGTTGACTTGTGTTATTCCATCAACTTGGGAAATGGAGATAACTAGCATTGTTTTGGGCCAAAATACAATCCAAAGATCGAAGATAACTGTTTTTCAAACAGTTACGCTACGTAAACCAGCTTATTTGTCAAGTTTTGCTTACCAATTAACTACTAAGTAAAGTGCCACTTAACTTGTTAACTATCATTTTTAAATACAAGAACTGTCAACTAATTTACTAATTACGTATATGAAAAAAGAAGGTTGCAAAAAAATTACCAGTTATAACATAACATATCATTTGTGACATAATTGGTATATAAAAAAATAAAACTTGATACCAATAGAATTTTGGTCCC
>JXTC01000298.1:295144-402988 GCA_002914845.1 Trema orientale | reverse complement strand
CTACATCATACCATAGTAATCCCCAATCCCAAACTAGAAGTAATGTAATTCAGTATCAGATTTGCTATTGTTCTATCAGATATAAGGATAAAAATGTTCGAAAATGTCCATATCAGTGTCGATGTCGAAGTTTGATTTTACGGATAATACCGATAAAAATGTCGATTTCGAAGATATTTTAGGAAATTACCGAAATTTATCTTAAAATACAAAAATTTCAAGTGAAACTTTAGAAAATGCTTAAACAATTGATATTGCATAATTTACACTAATTTTTATTCAACAAGTTGAATATTTTATATATATATATATGACAATATAATGTGCATATGTAATAAAAAAAATTATTGAACTTTACTTAATAGAATAATTTTAAAATTAGACTGCATATTACACTATTTTATTGAATACATTTCTTATTATATATTTGCGAGTTATAACTAGTTATAAATTACAATAAAAATAATTAACAATTAATAATGATGCAAAATATTTAAATTCATTTAATACCAAAAAAATGTTTCTAACAGGGTGAAAATCATATAGGGACGTCAACGTGGTGAGATGAGACCAATTTTGTGATGAGTTTATTATCCATATACCTGTTATTATTTTACTACATCATTCTCGCATCATTCACCATTTAATTTGGTGTAGGACAATTTCGGGAAATCTCCATTGGGGATCGGTTTTCCCAATAGTATATCGGGGTCCCCGTTTGAAATCGTCATATTTAATTAATTAAATAATCCTATATTAGTTCAAATAATTTAAAAGTCTAATACATCGCGAAAAAAAAAAAACCTAATTTAAAGTTAACTTTATTGAAAACTCCAATTTTAGCACAAATTTATTGGAATTATAATTTAATAAAAGACCTAAATAATTAAAAATACATTCAAATAAAGCTTTAACATGTTATAGTTGTCAAATGTAAAATATTTAATATTATAAAAAAATATAAAATATTTAATACCAAAATCATATAACATATCATTAAAAAAAGATAACAAAATCTTCAATACTTAAACTCAAACAATATTAATATGGAAAATTTGCTGAAATAAACCCTCGTCATAGTGAATTTTAGGAACTAGACCCCTTTTAAAAGTTTTGGTATGAATACACCCTTTTTAAGAAATAACAGTGTGGAATGATTTATATGCCCCTCATTTCAAATAAATAAAAAACTAAATTTAAAAGGAATAAAATAATTAGCTCTTTTTTTTTTTCCATCCTCTTCATCTTCTTCTTCACGTTTTTTCTTTTTCTTTTTCTCATCTTGGCAAAAAAAATGAAATACCCAAACTCACGAATTTCTTCATATATTAATCCTGAAGAACATGGTCATCCTTCTCATTATACTTTCCTCTTTAAGTTTCCTCACATTGTAATATTTAAGTTTCGAATCAATATTTAATCTTTGCTAAAAGTCTTGTTTGATTAATAGATTAAATGATATTTTTCTAGTATGATTTAAAACTGCAATAAAAAATACGAACCTTGCGGCCATTTTTTAGCTTGAAAAGCTCTAAACTATAGCCGAAATTACAAAAAATGCAGATCCGGATCGAAAACGATGCCCAAATTTTGCTAGACAGGGGTGTCGAGCTGCAAGGCACCCTGTCGAGTGCTCTACAAGTCGTACATTTTCGACTATGCTTGACACCCCTGTCGAACTATGCCTCAACTATTATCAACCTAAGTGATCGACATCTTCTCGACCATGCTAGACATACGTATTTAGCAATATCTGATCCATTGTCGATTAGGCGCTCGACACTGTCGTGAACATACTTGACACCTTGTCTAGAAGGCTCGACAGTAGGATCGAGTGTCTAGACACCATTGTCTAGCCATTTTCCAAAATGTAAAATGGTTATTTGACACTATATCTAGAGTATTCTACAGTATTTTCTAGCCATTACATGCATACTAAACTATGCACAAATGCCTAGCCACTATTATAGTGAAAATAAGCTCATCGATCTTTACTATTATAAATATTATTAATTACTTCATTATCTGCATAATTTTATCTAGTAACTCAATAAGATTGGCGACATTACTGTCTAGTAGCCTTCTAAGATTAAGGAGAATGGCTCAACCTAGTTGTCTGGTGACTTGACAATATTGTAGAGTAAGTTCGATAGGGTATCAAGCTATTAAACAACATAAGGTTTTTGTGGTTTACATTCTGAAAAATCGACATGCATGATGTCTAGTAGCTCGACACAAATATCTAGTTCTCTAGATAAGGTATCAGATCACATAATTATACCTTTTTTTCTCCCCTAATTTAGCTTGATAATCATATTGAGATGTACCGATCTAAATATATTTCATGATAAGTCAATAATCATTTAAACAATCATGAGCATAGTTTGTTATATTATAATGAATTTTAACTTATTTTATTTCTATACAGTGGAGATTGTGCAGTTTATGCTATCAAGCATATTGAATTCCATATGAATGACATTGACTTACGTGGAGTTAATGATCTACAAAATGGCTAGATATGATGTCTGGTTTCTCGACATAGTTGTCTAGCATTCCAGACAAGGTGTCTAGCCGGTAGACATATTTGTCGAATAAGTAAATAATGTTCTATAAAATGACAAGACATGGTGTCTGGTTGCTCAACATAGTTGTCTAGTGTTCTAGATAATGTGTCTAGCTACTAGACATGTTTGTTGAGTGAATAAATAATAGTCTACAAAATAGCTAGATATGGTGTATGGTTGCTCGATATAGTTGTCTAGCGTTCTAGACAATGTGTCTAGCTGCTGGTTACTCGATATAGTTATCTAGCATTCCAAATAATGTGTCTTACCGCTAGACATATTTGTCGAATGAGTAAATAATATTCTATAAAATGACTAGACATGGTGTCTGATTACTCAACATAGTTGTCTAGCGTTCCGAACAATGTGTCTAGCCACTAGGCATATAGACTAGACATATTTATCGAGTACGCAAATAATGATCTACAAAATGACTAGATATGGTATCTGGTTGCTCGATATAGTTGTCTAGCATTCCAGACAATGTGTCTAGCTACTAGATCTATTTGTCGAGTGAGTAAATAATGTTCTACAAAATAACTAGACACGCCAGCGTTCTAAATATAATCACTGACTTAGTGAGTTTTAAACTACTTACTTATTAAAAATGTGTCCTCCATTTTAAAAAATATATCATCCATATTATTAGAAACATAGTCACTTCATTATTCGTATTACTAGAAACTTAATCATTTTGTTAGTCACTATAATAACTTTTTAAAATATTGAAAATATGCAATCCATATCAAAATATTAAAAATATGTTATCCATATTACAAGAAACTTAGTCACTTCATTATTCGTATTACGAGAAACTTAGTTATTTTGTTAGTCACTATCTTAACTTTTTAAAATATTAAAAATATACAATCCATATTAAAATATTGAAAATATGTCATCTATATTACTAGAAACATAGTCATTTTATTATTCGTATTATTAGAAACTTAGTTATTTTGTTAGTCACTATCTTAACTTTTTAAAATATTGAAAATATGCAATCCATATCAAAATATTGAAAATATGTCATCTATATTACTAGAAACTTAGTCACTTCATTATTCGTATTACTAGAAACTTAATCACACGCGATCACTTTCTTATGCTTTCTAATAAGAAAATCACTCAATATAGTGAACAATTTATTATTATGATAACTTAGATTTATTAATATAATTTTCTAATATAATTAATATAATGAAAAACTCATTACAGTAATAAAAAATCATTTATTCTGATTATCCTTAAAAACTAGACAGTTTTCGAGTAAAATAGACATTATGTCTATTAGTTTTTTAATATTGGAGAGAATGGCTAGACACTATGTATAGTAACTCGACACAATTATTAAGCAACCTAGACATGGAGTCTAGTGACTTGATACCACAATCTAGTATCATTTTAACATTTGGGAGAGCATCTAGATACTGTGTCTAGGAACTCAACAAGATTGTCGAAGCCGCTAGATAAGACGTCTAGCGACTTGACACCACTGTCTAGTATTATTAACATTTGGGAGAGCATCTAGACAATGTGTCTAAGAACTTAACAGGACTGTCGAGGCCGCTAAACACGTTATCTAGCGACTCGACACCACTGTCTATTAGTATTTTTTTGTATGTCAATCAATTCAATAAAAATGACATTATAACAGATGACATAGCATTATAAAACATAACATTACACACAACACATTACATAGCAATATAAAAATATTACATCACATAAATAAAAACATCACTATCGTTACCACCACCACCACCATTACCCTACCACCATCATCACGGTCTTCCTTGTCGCCGTCATCATCTTCTTAGTAATAATACATTTTGATCATTGTCTCTTTTTGTTCCAATTCGAAGAATTTCATTCTTTTGCCACATGTCATCCATATTACTAGAAACTTAGTCACTTCATTATTCTTTCTAACTAGAAATTCAACAACTAAGTGTAATAAATATTAAATAAGTACTATTGCTAACTTAATGAGTTTTTAATTATTAATATAGTGAAAATATGTCATCCTTATTATTTGATATAGTTGTCTAAATACATAATAACAATGTCTAGTAGTCTTTTCACATTTAGAACAACAGTTCGATCAGGTTGTCTAGCTATACGTAATGGTTGTATAGCTGTCCAACCACATTATCTAATAGCTTTTTTCACATTTGGAGCAATGTCTCGATATAGTTGTCTAGTTACACAACATAGTTATCTAGCTACTTGATATAGTTGTATAAATATCAAACACTACTATGTAGTAGTATTTTAACATTTAGGAGAGCATCTAGACATTGTGTTTAGGAACTCAACAGGACTGTCGAGTCTGCTAGACATATTGTCTATCGACTCGACACCACTGTCTAATCACATTTTTTTATAGATATTAATCAATTCAATGAAAATGACATTATAACAAATGACATAACATTATAAAATATGATATTACACACAACATATTGCATAGTAATACAACAATATTACATCACACAAATAAAAATATCACCATCGTCACCATCACCACCACCACTATCATCATCATCATAGTCATCCTTGTTATCGTCATCATCTTCTTGGCTATAATGTATTTTGATCATTGTCTCTTTTCATTCCAATTCCAAGAATTTCATTCTTTTCTCACACGTCATCACATAATATGATTATGAATGTTGATAATATGTCCAAAATAAATACAAAATAAATAAGTAAATATATGTAAAAGCAACCTAAAAAATATTATTCTCAACTAGTTTATATAAAAAAATTTTCACGACCCTAAAAAAAAATTACATATGAATTTAATAGATAGATAGATATGTATGTCTATTGGCTAGATAACACTATCGAGTAAATATTATATGTTATGAAAAATGGCTCCCCCATGAAGTCTAGTATGCCAGACAGGGTTGTCTAGAACGTCAGATAGGGATATCTAGCATACTCAACACCTATTTCTAGCTAGATCTAGGCATCTTTTCTAAGTCCATAAAAAGAATATTTAAATTTGTTTTTAAGGCTAGATATGTGTGTCTATTGACTAGACAAAACTGTCGAGTCAAAATTGTGCATTATGGAAAATGGCTCGACAATGGAGTTTAGTATGCCAGACAGATTTATCTAGATGCCAGATTGAGATGTCTAGCATGGTCAAAAGTGTGTCTAGTACCTAATTCGACAATATTGAGATACTATTCGATAGGGTTGTCTAGCGCAGTCGAAATATTGTCTAGGGACTACGTCGACATTGATTGTGACATTACTCGACAATGATGTCAAGCATTGTCTAGAAAGTACGGTATGTCGAGCGCTCGACATCCTTATCTAGCAAGATCTGGGCGTCTTTTTTAACCTAGATCTTGGTATTCTATAATTCCGATTGTAGTTTAGAGCTTTCTAAGCTTAAAAATTACCCACAAACTTCCGACTTTTCACTATAGTTTTATTTCTTACTCAAAAGTACCTTTGAGTCTACTAATCATACAAAATCTTAAAAAAAACAAAAAAAACTAGATTTATGAATATTTTTTTAACTTGATTCGAAGCTAAACTATGGCAAATGGAAGAAAGCTTGAAGAAGAAAGTACAATGAGGAAGTTGACCATGTTATTCACCATTAATAGACGAAAAATGAACCAAATCGTTATATGAGTTAATGTGTGATGGGATGAAGAAGAAAAAAAAAAATAGGCAAAGAAAAAAGAAATACGCGAAGAAGAAGATGAAGATGGTGGAAAAAAAAAAAAACAAATGAAACCTGATATTATCCTGGTGGGCTCTAAGGGCATAGTTGTCTTCACAACAAAATTTTAAGTTAAGAGGTGTAGATTCTAAAAAACTATCAATATTGGTCTATTTTCGTGAAGTGACTTTGTAAAAGATTCATTCTTCTAATTACCATTATTAGATTTTTTTTTTCAAATCTAGTTGAATTATTATTATATAAAAAATAGAAATTAACTTATATATAATCGGGCAAGTGCAAGGCATTCAATTCCAAACTTGCCCCGCTTTGCTAAATATTAAACGGAGAATCACTGCTCCGCACTATTTATAACGATGAAAATTTGTCCTATTCGGGCCGGTGCACTATAGTGCACCACTCTGCTCGGTGAAATTAATATCCGTAAAATCAAAAGAGAAATTGTCGTCTTGCTCCAAATAATATCCTTACCAAGCTATTTTACTTGAGTACTTATGAAGATGGTTATACATATTGATTGATTTATTCTTTCAAGCATTGAGGCGATTCTAATTACAAATATTGTAGTTCCAAAATTTTTCCCACAAATTATAGAGGAAAGCTATGGTTTTATTTTTACTAACATTTGTTTTTTTTTTTTTTTCCTAAAGGCTTGCAGAAAAAAGATAAATAAGTAAATCGACGTTTTTGTCTATATTTCAAATTATCACTTCACGATAATATTCATAAATATCTTGATATTAATTTATTTTTTACCGATATTTTACCAATGTGGACATATCTATGATATTACTGATATTTTACGGATAAATGAGAAAAGCTATTTTTTCCCTAATATATTTATGACACTTCGAAAAAAGAATAATGTCGCGACATTTAATTAATCCATGAAATGCTATGTTTGGTAGAGAGGAAAGAAAGTAGGAGGGAAGGAAAAATTAGGAGGGAAAGAAAATGTGTAGGATGGAAAGGAAAGTGTCTTTCTCAATTGTTGTTTGGTATGTAGGAAGGAAAGAAAATTAGTATATTTTAAAATGACTATTTTGTCCTTTTTATTAAAATTTTAAAAGTAGTATACAAGGTTAATTTGGTAAATTTACTTTAAAGCATTTGTAAAAAAACTTTTTCTCTCCATTTTTGAGAAGAAAATATTAGAGTGGGTCCCACCATATTTTTCCCTACTCTTTTCTCTTCCATTTTATCTTCCCTTCCTTTTTTCCTCTTACCAAACAACCCAAAATTTTTTTTTCCTCCACTTTTCCCTCAAAATTTTTCCTTCCTCTCCCTTTTCCTTCCTACCAAACATAAAGGAAATTTATCCGTGAATAACAGTTATTATTATTGGGCGGGTCTACAGTAGGGGCGCCCCTACGTAGGGCCCTGTCTATTCACCGTTGGATGGGAATCTGTATATAAATAGATTCTGTACAGATTCCCGTTATTTCCCACAGATTCCCATCCAACGATAATTAAGGCATGACCCTACGTAGGGACGCCCTTACCGTAGCCATCCCCTTATTATTATTATTATTATTATTATTATTATTATTATCGTCGTCGTCGTCGTCGCTGTTAAAGATTGCACAAAGCTAGCTACCATTCAAACACGAAATAATTTAGTTTTAACCAACCAGAATGCTGTATAACANTATATTTATCTAATTTACATGTAAATTAAACTAACTTTCTGTGTAGCTGAATCTCTTTCTCAGGCAGGGAGAGAAAAAATAGACATTTTGATCTCCTCATAAGCTTCATTCAACTTTTGGTCTCTGATTGACAAACTGTTAGACAGTGTGTAAGACATTTTGATCCCTCACTCTCTGTTTCCAGCAACAAATTTAGGAGGGAACTCAATTAGGGTTTCCAATTCCTCCACACTCCTATTTTCTTTTCCGAGAAACCGTAGGAAACTATCGGAAAATTCGATTTTCTCGGACTAAGTTGCTGAGTTTTAATTTTAGATTTAATTTCATATTTCTGCCCTGGTAATGGGTTTCTGAATATCTTTTTTTTTTTTTTTAATTTTTTTATTTTTTTATTTAGGGTTTATGAATTGGAGGGGGGAAATGGGGTTGTCAACTGCTGCTAGTGTTAATACTACGCCCGAAGGTGTACAGTTTTGCATATTCGATTTGAGGAGGGGACAGCAAGAAGGGCAGGAGCTGGACAAGATACTGTTCTTCTATCCAGCTGATTTGCCATTTTCAACACAGCTTTCTGTGATTGGTCTCAGTGAAGGGCTCATCACCTTTACCAGGTTAGTACCAAGCCCTTTGTCAATGTCATTAATTTAGCATTTAGTATCTTTTGGATGTTATTTTTGTATATATGATAAAGTTTAATGGTTTAAGAATTGCCTCTCTGGTTTTCTGATACACTCTGTCTGCTACTCTTACCGTTTTAAAAGCATAACATGAGATAAGTATTATGCAGAATCTTCTCTCCAGAGGCTGCTTGTGAGGTCATAGAAGCCGAGAGGCACTCCCATGTATTTTTTGAGGCTGAACCTGACATTTGGATGGTTATGGTGTGTTCTTTCTTTCCTATTACTGATTTTCGTTAAAAAAAACTGCCATATACTCTCGTTAATAGTTTATGAGTATGTTTGCGGAAACTGAGACTGTTTGATTATGAGTATTGCTATTAGAATTTCCTGTCTCTGAAATTACGGTCTTGGTCTTTGTTTGATTGGATTGTTGTTTTTACTTATGGAGCATGATCAATGTCTTATTAAAGGATTCATTACTGTGTTGCCTGTTTCTATGATGAACTAATTTCCATCATTGGAAATTCTGAAAAATAAGAAAAATACTAAAAGCTTTACAAATTCTAACGCAGTGCCAATTACAATTTAAATAGGATTTGTACTAACTTTTAAGTAAGTTTCTTGCTGCTGAGTTCTTTCTAAGCAGTTCTAATTAGTGAATATATATCTACATTGTGGTAGGTTGTGGAGAAAAACAAAGAGTCTGAAGCTATTTGGAGGATTGATGCTTTAAGAAAAGTTCTTATGGAAGTCCATTCTCTTTTTGTAATGTTTCATGGATCTATAAGAGCATTGCTCGAGAAAGAGCCTGGTGGGGGACTAGCTCGGTCTCATTTGTACCCATTTATCAAGGATTATCTAAGTGGTAAGTTATCTTGCAATGGTTTACCCACTGAATCATTGAAGTCCAGTTTTTTTATCGTGCTTGGTTCAAAATATTTCATTGTAAAGTCACTAATTGCCAGCATTTCAAAAGCGATCTCCATGGGATGGGTGCTGCTGGGGTAATTCTGAAGTTGCAGTATCAATTGCTCTCAATTGGATTTTTGCTACCTAAGTAATGATGAAGTTGTTCTATTCATTCCTTATACATAGTTTTCCTCTCTGAGGCAGATTTTCTTGTGGGGAAGAAACTCCTATTACCATCATTCCGTGACAGTTTAAAAGAGCGTGGAACTGTACAGATGCTAACTGTGAGCCGGGAGGCTGCAATCGAAGTTCAGGTTGTTTAGTAAATCATGTTCATTTGTCATACTAAATCATGTTCATTTGTCATATCTTTGTGGAATGTGGATGCCTGAACTTCTTTTCTTCATCTCCCTTGGAATTAGTGGGCTGAATTCTTCAGGAGTATAGTTCTCGATTGAAATTATAATAGTCATATCACTTTTTGGTTCATTGGTTAATTTGCAATATATTGCGATTACTCAGATTCATCCCACATGGGTGGCAAAACCTGTGACTTTGTCATCAATGAAAACGCCAAGTTCTTGACTTTTTACTGTATTCTGCCATGATCGACTTATTAAAACAAGTTGTCTGTTTTCCTTATTTTCACATTTGACTGAGTATGTAATCCTCATATTCAATAACCTACCCAACTTAGAGTGCTACCATAATCTTTATCCTACTATGCTTATAAACATCCCTTTCCCCATTTTTGGATATTTACTTATCAAAGAATTTATATCCAAGTCTTAAAACGAAAATTACCAGCTCATCTGTGGCTTTATAGCCTATTTTGACTTCTTGGAACACATTGCTTTTCTCTACACAAGAACGCTTTTATATGACTCTCCTGTTGAATCTTTGCATTCTAGTTCAGGATTATGAAAGTAGTATTTTGCAGTTGTTCTTAGTTCATATTCTGAATGATTTCTTGTTTTGCAGTCACTTGTCAAGGTAATTGAATCTTGCACTGGGAACGCACCATGCTACTCGCTGATTTTGTTTCAGGATCTGCTGGTGTCCACAACACTTTCTCCTGTATGGTTCAATTTTCTAGACTCATTTGATCTCGAGTCATTTCATTTAGTATCTTTTGCCATTGCATATTATTGGACAGTGGAGGAGATTCTGTAGAACTAAATTATTTTTCTTTTGGAAGAATTTGTAAGCAGCATTGCTGGGGGCATGACCTTGAAAAAACCTAAGCTCTTATTTTTTTTTTTTTGGTTCTCAGGAGGACACGATAAACTTATTTACCTATGCTGTTTTAAGGTTGACCCCACATGCTTTATCCTCTGGAGTAAGTTCGTGGTCCTATTTAGCGAAGGGAACTTCACCTCATATGGCCACTGCATTTATGATGGCCCACTCTGGTCCTTTTCCAGAACAATTCTACACCCCTCGTGACACCTCTCCTGCAGGGGATAATAGATTTCGTGTGACTCACCCCTTGCGTCATGACAAATGGTCAAAAGGGAAGGACGGTTTTCTTGTCACTGATATCTGGGGCATGGAGGCTGGTACTTCAGTTCCTGCCACTCCAACAGTCTTGCTTCATCAGACAGAGGAGAGAATGTATCTATGTGCTCATCAGCATAAAAACCTTACCGTAATTTTTCTTCTTCCTCTTTCTTCCATCCTAAACAGGGAGCAAGGTATTTCTGCGGTGAAGCAACAACTTCTTGAAAATGTTAGTTCTCTATGTTTATCAGCAAATATAATATTGTGTAGTGTTTTTTCCTATGAATGGTCAAATTATATGATTGTCATAACAAATTTCGCTATCTAACTAATGATGCTATAGCAAAATTTTAGATTGTGCAAAGTACATAGAGGTCAGCTAAGTATTGCCTACCCTTACAATACAATGTTGAAATTGCGGAATTTAAATGTTTTATGTCTAGTCCATATGGAATCCAATTAAATGCATCACAAGTTGAAGGTGGGAATGATGGAGAGAACTCTCTAGAAGCTATTAAAACTTTTTCAACATAGTGAAAGGTTCAGAACCTGTTTAGAGTGCCGACATTAGCTTTTAATCAGAGTATTCATGTTGTGTTGTGTTATAAATCAAAAAGGGAATGCCTATTTCAAATGCTTGATTAGAGCAAACAAGTCTTGGATACCCATCTTGACTATCTAGCTTGCTGCTTCTGCTCCGCTCTCTCTCTCTCTCTCTCTCTCTCTCTCTCTCTCTCTCTCTAGGGATATTTTCTAACTTAGATAGATGGGTTATAATTTCTCTGATGGTTCACAGTCCCTCTCCCTGCTTTCACAGTTTATGCCAACTTCCTAAATACACCTTTTATTGTTAGATGTATTCAGATATTACTTTTCTGTTGGATGTTGATTGAATTCAAATTATATTCTTTACCTATTTTCTGATTTCTGCGTCATTCTTCTTGACAAAGTATGTCAGTAACCCTCAAAGTTTTAGCTGTCCATTAAGCTACCTTTTTTCTATACTTACCAGGCTGCCCTAAAGATATCAAAAGTCGAAGAAAAATTATCAAAAGGATGGGGTGGTGAGAATGCGTATCACGTTGGTGGCTATCGTTATTTACTAGTGGATGGTGATAGAAATGTATCAAGGACTTCTCCTCCAGGAAAAGTTGCAACTCTTACAAAGGTAAAGAGTCTTGCTACAGTTCAGCTAAGTGATATGTCGCTTTTAATCAAACTATATATACACACACATATATATATTCATGTTATTCAAAATACTGTTTACCCATATTTAGTTTCATAGATGTGGTAGCTTTATGTTGAAATGGGTTGCATTTGTTGCTTTCCTGCCTGTTCCTCTTTGATATATATTTTATTAGCTAATGCAGCAAATAGAACAAATTGAAGCATATCTCATTCCAACAGGTATCAATAAATGACAAGTGGAAATGACATAATTGGTTTGCAGTTTGTTGGTGGGACCATTTGGTTTATCTTCTTAGGGTGATCTACCTTTGATGATGCACACATTCTCTCCAAGTGCATTTAGCATTAACAGAAGTCTTTCTGCATATGTTAAGTAAAAGCATTCATGGGGTTATTGGATAACATATGTTGAGGATTGGCTTTTAATCATTCAAATTGTAGTCTTTATTCTAGTTTGTAGGCTAGTTTTTCAGGGGAGACTAGATGATAGTCACAAATCATAGCGTCAAGTCGGCATTCGCATCATTTTACATAATAAGCTGATTAGTAAGTACGTATGTGAGAGGCAGATTAGATCGATTTCCAAGCCTAATGGCTGAAAACAACGGATCTGAATTTAGGTGAAGAGATAGATGGAAGGCATATCCAGTTGGACCAATTCTATATGATCTAGCCAAATGTCTCAGTCCTCATAGTTAAGAGTTATTTACCTTTGCTTTGGGCCAATAGTTAACTAGATGAGCAAATGAGAACTCATTAATTAATTATTTTGAAGACCTTCACGTCTTTAATGCATCAAATATCTTCTGGAGGGAACACGCAAGGACATAACAATTGAATAGATTTTCTGTGTGCTATTGTTTTGTAGTCTTTTTGAGTTTATGTACTTTAATCAAATGTTATCGAGGCTTCACTGGCTAGCCTAGTTTGCATCACATTGCTTTTAACCTGGGTGTTATATAGGGCCTAATGCAAGTGGTTTCTATATCAGATCGGCTTGCCTCTTGTCTTGCTGTTTAACTCAAATTTTTCACATCTCAGGAATCGTTACTTGCTTTGAATAAGCTTAGAGAAGAGGTTGATTTGGATAAATCAAGAGCACAATGGGATAACGCTGGTCATGAAAAAGAACTGGAAGTTAGCATCAGAGCGAAAAACAATGCTTGGGTTATTGCTAGGGTTACAAGAGGAAAGGAGCTATATATAGTACTAGAGAAAGCCAATGAAACACTTCTTTATGCCTCCGATGCTGTTGAGAAGTTCAGCAACAGGTATTTATAATGTCTTTTTTTTTTTTTTTTTTTTGGCGCGGGGGGGTGGTTGGGGTGTTGTTGAGAAGAAAAAAGTTACCCTGCAAGTAGTCTTGTCAATTTGTAGTTCCTAAGCATCTTTTCTTCTTTTTTTCCTATGAAAATTAGTTGCATTAGATATTTTCTATGTGAATATTTCATTGAAAACTGCTTCTTTTGGCTAAAGAACGAGAGCGTGCAGTGGAAAATTTGGACTCTCATTGAAATAAATAGATTAGAAGAAACTTTTAAGCATTTAAAACCGAACAAAATGTCAAGACAGTTTTAATAATTCCCTGCATCCAGATTATTGAAAAGGCAACTTACTATTTTGTATATAAGGCTAGTTTGTTCTTTCTTCGGTTCTTTATTTCATTCTGAATCTAAGACGAACTGAAGGCTTATTGCATTGATTTTGAATTATGCAGGTACTGCAATGGAGCTTTTTCGTTGGATTAGGAGCCATCGTTTGGTTTCTGCTTACATTCTTACGGAGATTTTTTTTCCCCTCTCTTGTTGATAAAGAATAAATAAGTAGTTCGACACTGTCTCACTGCATATCTGAGAAACTGTATTTCAAAAAGAACGAAGGCACATGTTTCTTGTATAATTGTATAAATACTCTTTGTTAAGTTGGTTAGTTCACTGCCTCTCACTCAGCCTAGCTCTTTATTTGGTTCTCAGAAAATATGAAAATTTAAAAAAGTAGAACATGTTTATCGGAAGAAACTTGGCAGTTGTATTTTTTTTTTTTTTTTAAAGTGAGGTTTAACTAATGACCACCACTTACTACAAATTAAAGGAAAATGACATACACACACTATCAAGGTTTGAACCCCTGACCCCCCTAAACACACACACACAACCCTCAAACCTTGGACCAACTGAGCTAGCCCCAGTTGGCAACTTGGCAGTTGTATTTATCTTTGAATCTAGCACTATTGCTAGTATTCTCTCTCTCTCTCTCTCCATATATATATATACACAGTATTTTTTGTAGAGTCCAAACTTCAGAGTTTAAATTACAAAACATCCAAACTTCAAGGCATTTCTTTTTTTTTTTTTTTTTTTTTTTTGTAGTTTACCTTTCTTTTTAATACCATTTCTTCCATTTTGGAGACTCTTGTTCCAAAAAAACAAAAATATTTGCAAACTATGTAAAAACAAAGTAAAAATAAAAATCCTACCTTGCCAACTCAATTAATGTGTAGTACCGCACTCATTAGATGAGTAACTAATTTCTCTACTAACACGTTACAATTAGATATTAGATGAAATAAGACTGGCAATTTTGACACGATGTGACAACATGATTCGAAACCCAGATGGAATTAGTTGGTTTATATTTGCCTTAAACGGGTTCAGATCAAAATCGAGTTGACCCCACAAACTCATTTATTAAACAGATCGAGTTCGAGTTGACCCATTAATTCGAAACGTTCAAGTTGACCCACTAATTCGAAACTGACCTGCTTATTAAACGAGTCAAGTTCGATTCAACCCCTTTAACCCATATAATACCTAATTAAAATTATAATATTTTTATTACGTATGTTTGGACTTTTATTGTACTTTTAAGACTTTCTTATGCTATGTATTAAGATTTTATATGGTTTTCGTTTGTTTTTAGTAAATATTTGTGTCTTAAAGTCATATAGTATGTATAAATTTATGTTAAATATGTTAAAAAAATATATATTTTAGCTAATTTAGATTAAATGGGTTAACAGGTCAGATTAGGTTAACTTGACCTGAATATGACCATTTGAATAAACAGTCATTTCAGGTTAACCTGTTTATAAACGGATCAAGTTCTAGTTAGCATTTTTTGGACGATTATTAAACAGGTCGGATTCGGGTTAACATATGTGTTGTTATACATATACATTGACATGATACGAACACGACCTGACACAAATTGCCCCCTTGCTGACTAAGAAAGCAAGTTAATTTAAATAGAGGATTCTCCAAAATTTCAATTGAAAACCCATTCTAGCCAAAAGAAAAAGTCAATAAACCGACTCAATAGAAAAATCCATAAGCCCCTTTGACAAGTTAACCAAAACAGTAACCAAACTTGGGTCTTGGCAAATGAAGACAAAGCCTTTACCTAGTGCCTCCTGCCTTCTGCTTTGCTTTCTCAATAAGCGGTTTCAACTGCTTCTTTTCAGCAAGAATCTTGAGGAAGTTAAACAAAAAGGGTATGTAGTTGTGTTTCCTACGGATATTTTCCGTTCTCCATTTCTTGAATTTCTCCTCCTCTGTCACAATCTTATCAGTGGCAACCTCAATCCCAGCATTTACTTCTGAAAGAGATTTGTTCAGGGCTTCAAATTTACTACCGTCAACCGGCCTCTCCAACCTTGCGGCAGCCAGCTGCTGCAAAATACCCTCCCTTTTCCTCTGGAGCTCCTTGAGTTCAGCAGTATACATCTCTCTCCTGTTCTTGATAATTGCCAACAGATTGAATCTAATCTCACTCTTCGAGTACTTTTCAATGCGTTCCTGGATCACGGGTTGCACCATCCGCAGCCAATCCCTGTCACTGGGGCACTGTCCAAGGCTGATGGGTCCTTCCTTCAATCCGTCAAGTTCATACAGCATGCCATCAACAGGCAAATAGCTTATGAAATGGTACACATCATCATCTTTGCCGGCAGCCTTCTGCTCCTCGGGGACAAAAGGCTCAGGCCGTGCAAAACTATTATGTGCCACACGTATAGCTTCACTGTTATTTATGGCCAAACCTTTGAGTTCAGGAGGAAAATTCCTGGTAAAATCTTTAAATTTTGACAGTTCAGGGCCAATGTCAATATCTGGACTGTTCAACAGTATGGACAAAATTGCTTGGGTTGCACAAGCATTATTGATAACCTAAAAAGAGACCAGAAAACACAATAAAGATAGGAGAAGCTAATAAACCTTCAATCCCGCATATCTATTCTCAACAGAACTAACCTGGCTTGCAAAAAACAAGTTAGGGTTTGGATCCTTAATTATGAGCCGGTCATCATTTTCCCCTGGACGCCATTTGAACAGGAATATCAACCCATATATAGGCCTGTAAGTACGTGAGGGAGCAAAAACAAAAAACAGCGGTACCATAAATAGTATATATTTGAAGCACTGTTTACCGAGAATGTGGACATCAGCCTAGAATGAAAAATCTAAAATAGCCAAGCAACCTACCACAGCTCATTTAGAGAATCAAGGTCCAATGAATACAACTCCTCAACCTGCAAAAACATACCAAGGCATCATATGACCATTCGTAAAGTTCTAACTGCAACAACAATCAGAAATCTGCGAAGAAAACATCCAGAGCTAAACAAATTGTTAATTACAAAAAAAAATGGACTAAAGTGACATTTAACAGTTAGAAGTGGCATATATAATTGAAAGATGGAAGGTTCAAAACAGCAAGTTGAAATTTATCTTTTACTGTTTTGTTCTAAGCAGAGTTTCCATTTTATTGGGGTCATGTAGCCAAACGTAAGTTCTCCCTTTTAAGCAGCTCTTACATAGTATTAGATCAACTCCATCTACATTGGTTTGTTAAGATTTAACTTTCTATGTTTAGTGGAAGGCTACAAAATGTAAATTGTTGCATAAACCGATAAGAATCCTCAGTGTAAAAGTAAGCACACAAAATACAAACAGAATCCCTAAACAGTAGAAGCAGTGCACACAAAAAAGAAAGCTTAAGACATGAAAAAAAAAAAAAAAACCAAACAAACAAACAGAATCCCTACACAGTAGAAGCAGCACATACAAAAAAAGAAAGCTTAAGACATGAAGAGATAAAAACAAATCATGAACTCAAAAGACTCAAAGGGATTCCATGACCCTGGAAAATTAAAATAGAGAAGAGAAGGGGGAGCTTAGATCTTCAAAGTAGTGTTAATCAACAAAGATTTAGGTTCTTAGAAGTTCCACCAACTAAAAATAATTACAGATTGTCTAAACGAACTGGTGGTCAGTTTTGCGGATTAAGTTGTCAATGTTACGCAAGTGACACTCCTATAACTTCTTCAAATGAAAAAGGATAAAAGAAACTGAAAATTTTGGTTCCAGATAAGCAAATAATAGGATTGTCATATGTATGGCAAAAACTTCATAGAGAACATGATGCATGCAAATTATGCATGCATAAGTATGAAGCATGTAAATCTTCGCATCTTCACTTTTTCAAAAGGAAACATCATAAATTGGTTTCAGAAAAGCATCATGTAGGTATGTGCTTGAAACAAGACTGAACTTCTCCATAACAAAATTATGATCAACAAGGCACATACACAGATATGCACAGCCAACATTCATTTACATGCACAATCAAGACCTATAAATATCCAATCATATTCCAAATTATCTTGTGCCAGAAACCATGCATTGGGTTATAAAAGAATCCTAAAATACTGCATTCTACAGATCCATATAGTAATAATTTTGACTACAAAAGGTCAGGAAAATACAGAGTCAAAGCCTCAAAGTTACATATATTGCAACAAAAGAAAAAAAAAAGTCTGCTTGAAAGATATGCTTTATGATTTTTTTTTCCTCCAAATAAGAAACAAAACCTTTTATTAATGCTGAAAAACTGAAGTACATATGAAAGAAGAGGATAAGGTTTCCTCAATTACAAGAAACAAAAACAATACTAAACTACGTAAATGAAAAGAAAAAAAAAAAACCCTTCTAAACACCACTACACAAAGTGTTTTTCCAACTTAAAGTGATTAAACAAAGCAGAACATCCTTGAATTATTTCGCCAGGAAGCATAAAGAAAAGCAAAAAACATAATCTTCTCTTAATCTTCTCCCATAAAGATAATAAATCTAACTCCTTTCTCTTAAAAAGCATTGTTGTTCTTTTCTGACTAAATAACCAAGAAAATGGCCATCACCACACAATATCACATTACAACAGCCATCTTACTCTAACCAAAAGTGCTTTATGATTGTTATTACATTAACTATATTTTACTACAAATCCTGCACTCCAACTTAAACTTTGGAATGAGAGAGCATTAGAACCACCTTTAACAAGAACTTCTACGAATCAGAAAAATAACATTTTAAGAATTCATCTTATAACAACATACAAGTCATACTACCACGTCAAAATACTATGCACTTAGAGCCACAATGTTATGGAGAAAAAACAAAATTGAAGGGCAAAATTTTAAGTTCCTAAGAAGCTAAATCCATCACATATTTGCGAAAAAAATAAAAAGATTGTTTTAAATTGCTAGTTTGCTACTACAATTTAACTTCAGCAGTACTGGTGATGTGCTTAGCATTAAACTGGTTTCCATTGAAAAATATTAAGGTTTCAAAACCTATGTGATCAATCAAGATTGCAAAAGTTTAGAGAGAGTACAATTATGTGAAGCATACATATGCAACATCAAAATAACATAAAAGATGACATGAACTCCAAGAAAAGACCATTGCACAGGAAGCATATTAAAAATAATGTCATTTACATTGATGAAGGCCTACCTGCACGCCTTTAACTTGCATTTGCTGGATAAGTTCTGTGAAGACCCCTGAAACAAAATAAGATGCTTTAGGATTTCCTTCATCATAGATATCATTTTGCTAAAGCATGTTGAAGATATTGTAAGTAGAGGAAGTACATGAGGAAAAGCCCCCAAGAGGAAAATGAAAGAAAGCTACTCTATAGAAAAAACTAGAAGAGAGATTTTTCTTTTTTTGGGGGGGGGGGGGCGGGGGTTTGCTATTCTGTGAATCATGGTCCATGGGGACGAGTCAGCAACTAGTCTTTAGCTTCTCCACAACAGTTAAAATGCCTAAAAGAGAGACACTAGCCTAGAATATGTCCCTATATAGAAATAGCCAATTCTGTTACACTTCCACAGTCTACATCCTATAGAAAAATTGAAAATAAAACCCGTCACCATAAAACGAGTAAATTCCTCTAAACACAAGCACTTCATCTAGTACCATGCATCAATATTGAGATCTCCACCATAGAATGTTTAGCATTCTCACTCGACTCCAATATCTTTAACATGGAATGAATTATCAAATAAGGTCTTAATAGTAAGAATTATTTCACCTCATGATCACAACACAATAGATTCACCCGTAACACAAAAGAAAATAATAAAACAATGCTAGCATCATACCTGGATCAGACTCAATTGTGCACCAAGACATTATGGGAAATATTCTATCTGCCAAAAAAAAAAAAAAAAAGAACTTATAATTAATCGAAAAATAAAGAATAAAAAAAAATCTGCTAACCCCTTTCAAATTACTCATCTACATAAAATTAAACGAACACCCATTAACGAAATACATACACCCTCAATTGTGTATGATGATTTTGAATTTACAAATACCCAATAAAGTAGTTTTTCAGATAAGAAAAGACTAGGTTATGGGTATGGCTTAAAATTACTTGGTTATAGTTGGCCAGTCGTAGATACTGCCCGAATGCCTATATGGGAGCCCTAAGAGGCTAAAACTCGCCGTTTAAAGGGGTCAACTGCCTATATGGGAGCCCTAAGAGGCGAAAACTCGTCGTTTAAAGGGGTCAACTAAAAAAAAAAAAAAAAAAAAAAAAACACTCGGAATTGAGAGAGAGAGAGATAGATGTAGAATTCTGAACTCACCAGAACTGTTATAGGTTCCTCTCTACTTCGGGTTCTAGTCCCTCCTAGTCCGAGGTTTTGCTCTCCCACGCGGTGAAAATAAAAGGTCCGGGAACAAATTGGTAGAGATATAAATTAGAAAATAAATCACTAATCACTAATTTGATTAAAATCTCTACTAATTTAACTTGAAATATTTAGAAGGTATAGTTACAAAAGTCTCCCTTCGACTTTAGGTTAAATTAGACACAACAAGCATGATTAACAATAATAAATAGTTTGTCCATTAAAAAAAAATACAGTAATAAATAGTTTGTCCATTAAAAAAAAATACAGTAATAAATACTAATAAAAAATGATTTTAAAATTATATAAGATTTTTTCAGTATTATTATTATTTAGTAGTAGTAGGTATTTTTCTTTAATTTGTAATAAGTAAAGGTTATTAATTAAGTCTCACTTTTTAAAAAAATTAAGAAAAATTGAAATTAAAATATCTTTTATATATAATAAATAAGGGTACGTCTAATGTAGGGCTCCTTTAAAATAGCCCCAAGTAAGACCACGAAACCTTAGTCATGTGATTTGAAATCAGTGGTTTTGATTGGCCTAAAAAATGTGAGACGGAATGCTCTGGATTGCCCCGTACTAACTCGGTTTAGACTCGCATCGCCTCTTTTCACCTGACACTATTAATCTCTCTCTCCCCTAAAAAATTTCCCTTTACAAGCTCAAAATCTTCCCTGATATGTTATCGTCTATGGAGTTACCCCAAACTCTCCATCTCTGCCCCTCTCTATTTCTGTCTCTCGCTTCGTCGTTTGACCCAATCTCTTTCGTCTTTGTCTCTCTCTTCACGAAGGCTCGCTTAGTCGATTGACCCCATTAGACGCGCCCTTTTTTTTGTTGCTAAATGCCAAGTTTATTAATTCACCACATATATATGTATATGTTCACAGTTAGCTTCGAATCGATTATCTGTGAAAAATAAAAATAAAAAATAAAAAACCAAATAAACAAACAAACAGAATTAAACTCTTCTATAGATTGCCAGTTTGATTTAAGTCCAAGCTCTTCGTCAATCACCCGATCATCTATTGATTTAAGTCCATAGATAAAAAGACCATGAGGCATCTTTGAGATTTCAATTTTTTAAGAATAGTTCGTTGTGGTGTTGCCGGATTGATGGAGTTATTGGAGGAGGAGGAGAGAGACACTAGGCGGTAGAGGAAGATGGGGAATGGGCTGAGAAGCTGGGAACTCGGAAGGTCGAGTGAGTTGACTCAGCAAATGGAGGAGTCGCAGGAGACGCCAAACCAGTGGCAGGGGTTGTCAGGAGGAGAGGGACTGTCAAGCTGAAAAAGTAGCCTCCGAATCAGAAACCCACAAAAAACCCAACTTCGCAAAAAAAAAAAAAATAAATAAATAAATAAAAGGCAAGAGCTCCGATTTTTGCTTTTCCTTTTCTTCCTTCAAACCATTAAACACATTCACTTGTTGATGAAATTGATAAAACCAGAGAGACTCAGATGCAAAAACCAGTAAAAACTGTCGGGACTGAGATATGAGAATGGTAGGACTCATTTCAATAATAATTGGCTTTTTCACTCGATTACTTTTTTTAAACCGAGTCAGTACAGGACAATCCAGTGTATTTCATCTCACATTTTTGGGCCAATCAGAACCATTGATTTCAAATCATATGACTAATGTTTCGTGGCCTTATTTGGGGCTATTTTAAAGGAGCCCTACATTAGACGTGCCCAATAAATAAATAAGGTTTTGAAATATTTACTATATGTTTATAGATTATCTTATTAATGATATAAGTAATAAATATAAAATATGTTTAAGAAGATCATTTCAAATATTTTGTCCAATTTTTAATTTTAAAAGAAGTCCAACTTTTAATCGGATGTAAGCCATGTTTAATTGCTAAGTCATGAATTTTGATATTTGAATATGTGCCAAATCCAGGGATGTAAACTTGTTTTAATGGTAGAATTATGTACGCCGGTATAGCTTCGAATCATTTTTAGTCCAATTTATGTATAAATTTTATAATAAAAAATTTTAAAAAAATTTGGTTGCAGCTTATCTATATTAAAAAAGTTAATTTCAATTTAAACTTGTTTTTATATAAAAATTTATCACAATTTCACCAATAATTTTTTCTTACATAACAATTAAAACCTATAGGCTTGTTTGGAGACACTTCTGTTTTGTGTTTTTTGTTTTTTTTTTAAGGAAATAGAATGTGAAAATCTTTTCAAGCAGATTATTGAGAAGATCCAACAATTTTTTTTTATTTTAAAAGATAAAAAATAAAAAATAAAAGTACATCCAAGCAAGCCCTATCCATTCACAACCATATAAAAAAAATATATGGACTAATATGAAATAAAAAACAACCATATAGTATTAAAACAAGAAATTTTCCAATAAGAAATCAACAACCAGCACTAACATAATAATAATACAAAAATGATACAACTTTGAAAATGAGCATAATTAGATATAAAAATCATATAATATAAAACAACAAGCATGATTAGGCACACTAATAACTTAATATCGAAAATGCATACGATTAGGTTAAAAAAAAATAACAAAATATTAGAACAAGCATAATTATGCACAAAAATATCATAAATCGAAAACTAGCACAATAACCATGAAACTAGTATATTATAAAAAATAGGTATTATTAGACACGAAAATAGACAAAACATAATAAGCACATGCATAGGCAATGGCTCCATTAATAAAAATGGTCATTTTAAAAGGGGAAATTAGAAAAAATACGGTACTTTTGAAAAGAATTGGAAAAATACGGTGCTTTTGTATTTTTCAGGTGCGGTACGGTTTTTATTAGAAAAATACCGCTTTTTAAAAAATATTTATAAAAATACCATTTTTTAAATAGTAACTAATTTCTAGTAACCAGTTTCCAGAAACTGGTAACTAGTAACCGAAGATATTTATAACTGATATATAATTGGTAACCAGTTTCCAGTAACCAGTAACCAGTTTTCAGAAACTGGTAACCAGTAACTATTTTAAAAGTGGTAATTTTCTAAATATTTTTTAAAAAGTGATATTTTCCTAATTAAAACCGTACGAAAACTGGAAAAAACTGTGACTTCCGTATTTTTGTAATTCTTTTCATTTTTTATAGGTATAAGTCCATTTTAAAAGCCGTGGAAAAAAAAAAAGATACATACTCTAATTTACCCAAAAAAAGGGGCTTCTGACAAAAAAACTAGCCCAAAGTTAAAAAATTAAAAAATTTCAGATTTATTTAGAAATATATTATTTTTAATAATTTATTTAAGAAAATAACACTTTTAAAAAATATTTTAGCAGACTTTTTAGTTTAAGTAACTTGACTCGTTATTTTAAGTACTTATTAATTCATAGAAAATGGTATTTTTTTTATTTTTTAAAGTAGTATTTTTGTAAATAAATCTATAATCCTTCAAAACATTTTAAAATCAGGGACTTTTCAAATTTTTCGAAATTTTACACATAAAATGAAATTTCGTCAAACCTCCAGGTTATTCGGCCCATAGTGACTCATGGCAATGGGCTCTCTGTGGGCCCAAAACCCGAGTCGGCGGAAAACCCCTATATATGGCAGGTCTAGGGTTTTGTTAGTTGACACACTATAAAACCAAGCAGTCTTGGCTCTCTCCACCATATTCAAATTGTAGATCTCTCAGTCGGACTCTAGGAAAGGTAATGCATAAACCTCCTCTTGCTCCCTCCTCTAATTTTGCATTTTCTTTTCTTTATTTATTTATGCGATCTTGATTTTAGGGTTTTGTTTTTGAATACCCACTGTTTGGGTTGATTTTAGGGTTTTGTTTGTGAATGCCCTCTGTTTAGGTCGATTTTAGGGTTTTGCTTGTGAATCTCTCTGTTTAGGTTGGTTTTAGGGTTTTTGGTTTCTTTGCGTCTCTAATGATGATCTAAGTTTAATAACTTTCGTTCTTCTGAGAAATTTTCGTGAGGAATGTTTATGGAGACCTGAACTGAAGAGACATTATCTGGGTCGTAGTTTAGTTTCGGTATTATTTATTCGTTACTTGCTGTAGACACTTTCTTTTTCCGCAACTTTTAATATTTAGAATGAGTTTTTCTTGGCTGTGGATTAGGTTGTTTTGCAGTTTAAAGTTTTGTTTTCTCGTTGATTTTACTTTCTTTGGATTCCAGAAAGATACTAAACTAGAAATCTGGGTTTTTTTTTTTTAAAGTTTTTTTTAATCTTGGGATTATACATTTAGTTTAAGGTCACCTGATTTTATTTGCAATTGGTTCTCATAGAGTTGTCTGTTCTAGGTTACTTAGGTTTTTGATGGAGAGAGAATTTCGGGCTCTTAAGTTTAGTTTTATTTGGAAATCATTTGTGAATTAGTAGTTAAAGACTTTAGAATAATGCCTCTGAGGATGACCAAAATAAAAACTTTCGTTCTTCCGAGGTATGTTCCATGCGGAAAATTTTTGGAGACCTGAACTGAAGAGGCTGAGTTGATGGCTAAGTAACTGGGAAAAATTTGGGGTGTTTTATTCCTTTTGTCTTTTTACATATTTCTGGATTTTGGCTTTTTTTTTGGATATTATGAGTAGTCCACTGGCGTAGTTTTCCCAATATCTTCTAAGCTTTCATGCATTTTATTTGGTTCATCTTTTATGTTTTCTTTGTTCGGGAGTGATATTGGAACATAGTTATTTTCTTTTTATTGCAAATAGTCCTGAAGTTGTCTCAATCCTCTCTAGGGAGAGTAGTTTTATGTTGTCTTTCAGTTCATGAACTTCTTTGTAAATTTTATTGGGTCTAGATGTTTTATAAATTCTTGTATTTGCCTCTGAGGATGAGCAGTTAATAACTTTCGTTCTTCCGAGATAACCCATGCGGAAAATTATTTGGAGACCTGAACTGAAGAGGCTGAACTAGGTCATATATAGAACAATACATAAAAAATCTAGGGAGTGAATTTGTCGTTTATTTTTTCATTTTCTGCTATACCTGGTATTGAACCCTGGTCTATTACAAAGAACTGTTTCTTCTTTGACAATTTGTTTTCCTTTCTTGTTTCAGTGAGTGTTCTACACTTCTACTTTTATTATTTTAACATTTGTTTCGATATCACGTGTTTACGGTTTTAACTTGATTTCTTTTGTTGTTTTGTGATGTCCAGTTCAAATCAAAGGTTTTGTTTGAGAGGCATTCAGAGTTCATAATGAGGTACTGATTAATCTGTTGTCTCTTTGGACTTTTTACTTTTTCATCATCTTCAGATGTTTTCTGCAATACTGACACTATCTTTGTCTGTTTTTGATTTTGTGGTTTTGCATCGCCAGTCGGCCAATGGAGGAAGATGTAAGTTAATTTATCTCTTTTCCTAACTCATTGCACTCTTTAAATGTCACATTCTGTAGTAACAATTACATTCCCTTATCTTTCTGTCTTTTAGAGTAAGTAGTTTGTGGTTTCTTGAAAGTTAGGGCAGTGGCCTTGTTTATATTTGATTTTGTTTGTTAATGGTGTTTCAATTTAATGCTCTTAAATGCAAAAAATGGATATTGCACATGTGAAACTGTGGAATTATTAGCTCTTGTATAGTTGGAGGACATCCCAAGTAATTAGTTGTGAACATATTATAGTTTATCAGTAGCTTTATTGACCAAGTAATAATCTGTCTCGTATTGGCCTTCTTTCCTTTGAGATGTCCCTGTAATTTTGGTAGTTTTGTTTTAGTTTTATTTCAGCTGTGTCTGAAACTGTATATGATCAAATTCATCTATGTTATTTTAACCCCTCAAATTTCCTAATATATCATTTTGTCAATTCACGTTGATGCTGATAGAAGTTGTTTGCTGCAGGTTGCAAAGACTGAGGATGAGGAATTTAACACTGGACCACTTTCTGTTCTTATGATGAGTGTCAAAAACAACACTCAGGTAATGTTAGCTCATGGTTCATAGTTCTCTCTGTTCCTTTTGTGCTTAGTTTATCTCGAGTAAAATGTGATTTGTTTTTGTTTTAAAACAGGTTCTCATTAACTGTCGCAACAACAAAAAGCTTCTTGGTCGAGTGAGAGCTTTTGACCGGCACTGCAACATGGTTCTTGAAAATGTTAGAGAGATGTGGACTGAGGTATTCTCTTCATTGTTCTTTATCCCCATCATACTTCAATTCATTCATTCATTTATTTAATTCATGACTTGGATTCATTGTTTAGGTACCAAAGACTGGGAAAGGTAAGAAGAAGGCCCAGCCGGTTAACAAAGACAGATTCATCAGTAAAATGTTCCTGCGTGGAGATTCAGTTATCATAGTACTTAGGAATCCCAAGTGAGATATTATGCAAAAACTGAGTACTGTTCATTTGGAAAGTAGATTTTGTTTATGGCAGAAACAGTCCTCCTAGTAACACCTGTAATGTGAATTTACCTGGTCTGCATCTTGGTAACTACTAATTGTCAGTGACGTGAGACCATTGATCATGCCCCGTAAGAGAGAATAGGGCTGGTTGGGTTGCAATCCTTGTAGTTAGTTTAAATGGTTATTCTTGATCTGTACATTTGGTTCTTAGTTGAAGAGTTAAATACCTGAGTTTTTGTTTTTAATCGTTTTTGTTTTGTTTTGTTCTCTCTTTTTTTTTTTTCTGTTTTTTTTCCTTGTTAGGAATTGATTACCAATTCGACTGGAAAAGCTAATTATTCCGCTTGTGGATAAAGTTCTATGAGCTGATGCGACTTTATTTACGGGTAGCACTTATATGTGAAGTTATCAATCATTTGACAAAAAAAAAGAAGCTTGTAATACCGGTCTTAAGAACTCCGAACTGATTAAATAGCAGAGCTCAATTCGACTATTTTGTTTGCTTGTTGTAGGCTTTGTTCTTATTCTGCCCTGGTTGGTCCTTAACTGGGCTGCGATTGTCATTATCATCAATTTTTTTGGTCCAGAAGTGCATACGCATCATAAACGACTTTCTTTTTCCTAGATATTGAGATTTGGATCCTTGTCCAAGCAGGATAATTCATGGTAATCCGACTTGGGTAGGGTAATTTTATCGGATCAAACACCCCAATTAGCCTATTCTAATATACACTATTGGAATGGCCCATTTAGTATTTGATATCATGATACAAGACCGTCTTGTTTTTGACATTTTCGATAACCCGTCCTAAACGGCTATTCATTCCATCTCATCCGTTTAAATTTCCTTTTGCATGCGGCAACCATTTATGTTATTTTCCAAGTTAAGATTGCTAATTAGATCTAGGGTCAAATATAGTCTTGAATTACATTACATCACTATGCCTCCTCTTAATTTTTAACTTATATAGTAATGACCTCTAAATTGTGCAATTATTATAGCAAACAAATTATTAGTTTTTTAATAGAAAAAAATCATGGACAAAGCGTGTAATTGAGCGTTATTTACTTACATGAGTCAACAGTTCGTGAAAAAAATGTTATTGCTGCAATAATTACATATAAGTCTTGGTAGTCTACTGTGCTAGTTAAAAATTCAGAATCTCATTCTAACCACAGTTACCAAATCAAAAATTTAGAATCTCATTCTAATCATAGTTACCAAATCATGTGCTCTGTAATGTTTTGTTTCTGTAAAATATTTAGCAGTTTGTGAAAACTATCATTATTGTAATAATTACTTAATAAAAGGATTATTAATATGTAAGTTGAAATGGGGATAAAAAATATTACATGTATCATTAACCCGGGAATATTAGTCCTTTAACTCTAGTGGATAAAGTGGTTAATAGCCAGCAACTTGTTAAGTTCCATATTTCTTCATCTAATTTTTTATTTATTTTTTTAATGGAGCACTGACTTGTGTATTTAGTAGTGTCTCAATGCTGTAATTTTAAATAAACCTCGCCACTTCTTTACCGAATTGTTAATGTTGTCAATCGTGCCTGGTAAGGCCAATCCGAGTAGTTTCCATCGTTCCCATTAGCATTAGAAAATACAATTAGAGATTTCAACATAGTTTCCTCAGTATCGATTGACGTAGCAAGTGAATCAGCCTGTATTAATATAACTAATCCCAAAAGTTGGGTCACTAAGGTTAAAGAATAATATTAGAGATTCTACCTTAGCCTTTTCAGTATCAATTGGCAGAGCAAGTGAATAAACTATGTATTAACTTATTAAACCCGAAAGTTTGGTTGAAAACACGGTTGGGATGGTAAAAACACGCCAGTATAGAAAATGATACGCATTACGAACAAGATACATAGGGGCACGCCTCCTCCACACTCGTTCCTTATACAGGTGAACCTAGCAAAAAAGTTGAAAATGAGGTCGATGCTAAAAACAACCAAAGCCGGAAAAGAACCGATTCTAGTTGTAGATGTAACATTTTGTTTCTTTTGTAGCACTTAACCATATTATTAGTGCTTCAAAAATATCATAAGTAAGCCCACGTTTCTCAAAAATCAATGTAGTGGGATTGATTCTAATTTTTGGATTTTCATTATAATTTATATGTGCATTTTTTGTGCATTTTTAAAATTTATATATGATTGATTTAAGTGTAATGGTTATACTACCATTAAATATATTTTACTTCGGAGTTTCTTTAATTGATTTTGTGAAACAATTTGGAGTTATCTTGCGAGTTATCATTGATGTGTTTGGTATATTTACACTTGCTATGAAGTTTGGTGTGATACATATTTATGTTACCGAGATTATCAAAACGAATAATAGTACTTAATACCAACTTATTTATAACTATTACAGTGACAATGCCTGAATAAATTTGCAGTGTGGATATAGGACAAGTTTTTTAAAATCCAACAGTGACACAAAATCTATCTAAAACTTTATAATGGTACTCTAAATTACAATAAAGTACACTCTAGAACGTGTCTTGAAGAATTTATGTAGAAAATCTTTTGTTTCGTCTTTGCTTTCCTATTATCATGAAGGAATTTTCTCCACTTTGTTATCCAGGAGGAAAAAAGATTTACAATACGTGTAGAAAGTGAATATTCTTTTTCAATTACATATATATATACTAGTCGTAGGCATGTGCCTTACACCCGTTATTAATTAGAATAATGATATTGTGAAAATTAATTGATTTGTAAATAAAAACAAAAGTTAATTAGCTTGGTTTGTTAATATTTTCCTTTAAAAAAAATATATTTTCATTTTAAAATACAAAATTGCGTAGTTATTGATATTTATTCTATAATTTATGATATTTTTATTTCAAAAAACATTTTAGATTTCCATTTGGAATATTGAAACATAAAAGTATGATATATTACTATAATCTAAAATTTCACCTCATTATTTTTTATTTTCACTCACTAATGCTATAACTAATACAAATTAAATAAAAATTTGGAAATATATATATTTTTAAATTTAAAACACATTGAATATAAGGATAAGGGTTAAACAAATAGCAAAGAAAGCAAATTTTTTTTTTCATTATTTGCTTTACTGATAATATTAGCTTGGGATTTTTATATATATTTTTTATTTATATGGTTGATTCATGCAAGAATAAGAGTGGAGATATGTATATAAATATATAGATATATACATCTATCTTATAGAATGGTGAAAATAAAACTTGACGAAGAACGAATGTCAAAGATTAAGTATTTTACAAAAAAATATGTTATATATATATGTTATATATATGTATTATATGTAAATCAATAACACTGAAATAGTTATATATATTTTTATTGAAATAAGCATGAGGCTATTTATATTTTTTAAATCTTTAGCCAAAAAAAAGCTTAAGGTTTTTTCAAAGTCTCAGAAATAAGCAAGAAAAAAAAAGAAGTAAATAACAAAAAGTTACAAGATAAGAGTAGCAAATAATAATTAAAAAAAAAATAAAGGCAATAAGTTAAAAAAAAAAGAACAACATAAATGTGGGTTATAAAATAAACGTGAAGGAGAAAAAGAAAAATACATGTCAAGGTGTTAAAGTAGTTATAAAAAAGAATAGTCGTCATAAATGTGTGAAGACCAAAATAAAAAATAAAAAAGTAAATAATAATAAAAAAGGAAAAGAAAATAGATAAATTAGATCACAAAAATCTAAAAACAAAAATGTTAGCAGCAGAGCTATGGGAAATAAGGAGGAGGGACCCATTAGTAATATGTGTTAGTAAACAAAATGGGCTGATCCACAGCAAAAAAGCAAAACGGGTTGATTTATTAAAATAAAAAAAAGGAAAAAACACACACAAAAAAAAAAAAAGAATCACACAGGCACACAGCTCAGGCAGAGGAATGGCACAGGCTCTCCAAAGCACATTCATGCTTATTATATTATTATAGATATAGATATATTCAATTTTAGGTTTTAAAAATCAAATTGAGGGTTAATACTTGTAGTGACCTCTGAATTATACTCGTTGTACTGTTTTGGTCCATGAGCATTCAACTTACATAGTAATGATTTCTAAATTCTATAATTATTGTAATAATGACTCTTTTGTCACAAATTATCAATATTTAACATAAATAAGTCATTATAATGCATACAATTTTGTAATTGTGGTTAATAATGAGACTCCAAATTTTTAACTTACGTAGTATACTATCAAGACTGATGCAATTATTGCAGCAATGACTATTTTTTTTTCACAAACTGTTAAATTTTTATATAAATAAATCATGTGAAAAATACACAATTTGAAAACTATGACTGAGAACGAGATTTTGACTCATAGAAGTAAATAATGCCCAATTATATGCTTTATTCATGACCATTTTTTGTTACAAAACTAACAATTTGTGACAATAGGGCCATTGTTGTAAAAATTACATAATTTAGATGCTATTATTATGCAAGTTAAGAATTCATATGGCTAAATTGGTACAATAAGTATGATTCATAGGTCATTACTATTATTAACCCTCAAACTGAAAAACAAAAATAAAATTTAATGGGTCATATGTTGGAGTAATGCGACAATTCACATGTTATAATGAAAAATAAAAAATAAAGTTGTAAATTATTATTTTTTTTAATGGAGGCAAAAATATAGTTTCTGTTTCCCTTAAAAAAAAAAAAACATTTGACAAAATTCCTCACAAAACAACAATTGAGAAGAGAAGAAAATAACCATGAAAATAATAATCATGCAACCGTGGAAAAATTACTATAAGTAAATCAATGTCTAAAATCAATTGAAGTCAAAATTTATAATTTCTATTGTAAAATAGATACTGTCAAATACATCATCTATCCAAACAAGAGAATCAAAAACTTGATTGCAGAAGTTTTGATCGATATTGAAGACGAAAGGTGCAGACTTGCGTCTTCTGTAAGCCGTAAGAAAAATTGAGAAAGAGCAGAGTGTATAATTATATATATTGAGATTGATTGATCATTTAAATTACTTATAATAAGTTTAATTCAGGATCAAGTTCTTGTTTATTTTTTTATTCTGTGATATTTTTTTAGTCAGTGGTCATGCACATAGTACGGACTAGCATTTCAAATTGTGATAGTTTATTAGTCCCAATTTTTTTTCAAAAAAAATATAAGCTCTCACTAAGTCTAGCTCAGTAGTTAGGATGAGGTAGGGTTTGGATAATAAATCGAGATTTTGACTTCTAAAGTGAGTAAATTATTTTTTTTTATTCGTAATAAATGGTAGTCATTAATTATACTTATTTATTTTTAAACTAGAAAAGAAAAGGAAAATAAAAAAAAAGAATACAGGCCATTGCCTCTATTCCCTCTACCCCTCCGTATCAATTAATATTGTAAGATGTCAGTCGCAAAAATCTCAGTAATAACTAATTAATTAGGAATCAAAAATGAAGCTATGTTATTATATAAACTATTTGTTTCAAATGGTCGCAGTTTTTGTCTAATTAATACCTACAAGAATAATACTAGGTGTCTTCAAAATTTTACCAAATTTTTCATATTAACACATGTGACATGTGAGTTGGCAACATTAAATTAGTGAATATGATTATTTTTTTGTGTGGTAAGTTTTAATATACCAATTAAAGAGTGACTACTGATATGTCACATATATTGATATTAAAAATTTGGTATACTCAGTATCGTACATATCTATAATTTCCCTAATGCTAAGGTTTAAAGTTTGAATTCTTCATTCTTTATAACGAAAAGAAAAAGAAAAGAAAAATGCCAACTGGTGTATAAGAAATTGGACTAGAATCAAAATTGGTCTCTGTAGTATTTTTCAACTAAAATAAGTCGATATAAGTTGAAAATTTGCTTGGTGGTCTTATCTTCTCTTACACATTGGTGTTTAATGAGATTCCTTGCGGACAAGAGGAACCTTGCACGCAGCTTTATGTAAAAAAAGTTAAAAGAGAATGGATGAGATGTGAAGAAGCTCTCCAAAGTAGAATGCCTTTTAGCCACTTTTCAAGATAAGATATGGATAAACTTACTGTACACTATTTTCTTCTTATTCTTCTTCTACTACTTCTTCTTCTTCTTCTTCTTTTTTATTTTTTATTATTTATTATTTATTAATTATTTATAATAATTAATAAAAATAAAAAACCTGAAAAATAACGAGTGGGAGTACCTTACCTATAGATAACAAATTCAAAAAGGAGAAGATTATTTCAAAAAATCCCAACACGAATATGCCCACTAAGCTTCATATATGATGACGTTATTTTAGAGTGTTTTTCAAAATTCACATTTGCTACATATCGAGTTAAGAGTTGAGAAAGTGACCCTAAATTAATGACCATAAGATATCTAATAAACTTTTTACGAAGTTTGAAAACCAAACAGATGGTAGAACAAAGCTCAAACCACATGAAATTGATCGTTCCAAAGAAAAAATCACTCAGATTGGATCAGATTTTACTTCTCCTATATATGTAACCAGCCTATTGTTGGATCAGTTAGAATATACTTGTAAAATGTCCTTTTCGAGTTGATGAATACACCTAGCTTTATATTGGAAGTGATATTGTTGTGCGATCAAAAAACGAAGTATGAATCTACGGTTAAAAGTCGAGCAATTAGCCCCATTTGTCTAGTACAAACATGTAATCTTAGACTGCGAGTATAAATGTCCAGAATATGCGATCAGACTGACAATCTTCTTGATTCCTCGAAGTGCATTGCAATGCGAGCACTATTGCGCGCTGAATATAAGTTCGAGGAGCATGTTCTAGATTACGTGCAAATTGTGACATTCTAACAACAATCCCGAAATTACGGAATAAGAGCGGGAAAAATAAAATCAATCACACTAATCAAGATTTCCACTTAACCTTATCAAGAGTAGGTATCTTAGGAAACCCAATTTCCCTCCAAAATCCCACTTAGTGTAAATAGTTCTCTTTTCCCCAACTATAAGTAAAAGGAAAAAACGAAATGTAAAGGGATCGACACAGAAAATATAGCAATAACACACACACACACACTCACTCACTCTCTCTCACATAGTGGACGTAGACCAAATTATTTTTGGCTGAATAACTCTAAAATCCAAGTATCGTTTTTCTTAATTCCTGTCGTTTATACAAATTTGTGTTGTTTTACCATTATTTTCTCCAAATACGTATCTTGGTTATTATACCAATTTTTAGTATCAACAATTTGATGCTAGAATGAGGGCTATTTCAGCAAAGTTCTCAGAAAAATCTTATAAAAAATTGACAAATACAAGAAATACTTTCCGTCAGAATGTTGTTAGTGGTAGCCAAAATCTACCTCAAAACACTAATGAATAGGTCGCAAGTCCAGAGGTCTGGCTTGATGCAAACGTTCTTGGAGAAACTCTCGAACAAAAGCAAGATCACATCGAGACTGCATTTGCAAATCTTCAACAAGTCACTAGCCAAATGAACGACTCCCTCAGACTACTCCCTGAAGCATGTCTGGGAGCAACCTCGAAAGGACCAACAAAGAGGCAATCAAAAAATGTCCTGTTCGAGCTGCTCTTATCCTTAGGATCAGAGATCATGAACAAATGGTAACTTAGAATAACCATTATTCAGATCGCATGTCTAAGGAAAGAGAAAAAACTATAGATCTTTTGAATAGATCTTTGACTGGAAGTTCAAGCACAGAGGGAATTGGTCACAGTCCAAAACCTCGCAGGCCTACTTTCCACAATCACGATTGAGCTGATACTACGAATTGCACCAAAAAAAAAGTGTGTTCAACATAATCAACGAAGGCCCCAAAAGAAGACTAGTTGATCTAAGGCGAACTCTTGAAAAATGATGACAAGAATAAAACTAAGATCGATCACATTTGCAATACAATGATTGGTTTCGTAAACAACAAAGCTTCTCAAAGATCGCGACAATCGAAATAATCCAAATCGCATCAAGAAAATAATCACGAGCATAATACCCAATCAACTAGAAATGGTTAACTCCCGAAAAGCTTCAACATTGATTGTCTTAGGGTTTCCCTTGATGCTCTAGCTAGATGGGACAACGAGCTCGCCAGTGGTTATCATCAATCTCCATTTAACGAGAGGGCCCGCATTGCTCCCCTTCCCAAAGAAATCAAACTTCCTTCGATGAGCACATTCGACGGAAAAACAGATCCACAGGACCATATGGATCATTTCAGTGATCTTATGGAACTATATAGGGTAAGCGACCTAGCTTGATGTCCCTGCTTTTTAGTAACTCTAACTGGAGCAGTGAAGAAGTGTTTTTGAGGACTACAAGTAGGTATGATCAAATCCTGATCACAGCTTCAAACTGCGTTCTTGAGACAATTCTAGCCCACTCTCGGGGTTACTCTTATAGGCTAATCGGTTTAGAATAGTGGCACTGGGCACGAAGTTAATTTGATGCTCAATCCTTTGGATTAGTGGTAATCCACTAGGAATTTCTTTAAGGAAAACATCATCAAATTCCTGCAAGAAAGAAACAACAGAACTAGGCAATGCAAAGTCAAGTTCTTTAGTATTTAAAAACACCTTCTTGTACAAGAGTACAATCATCAATTGGTTTGAAAATATCACTCTCTTAATTTCTTTGTCTTTTGCATAAATTTTTTTTTTCTCTCTGTATTTCTCTCAATGGCCAAATCTATAATTGCCTTTTCTCTCTTTTCTTTGGCCTCTCTATTTTTTTCACTCTTTCTCTTTTGTTCACTCTCTTATTGTAACCTCACTTGATCTTCATGAACTTATTTTGGTGTCAAAGGTATAAGAGTGATTGGTTGCTGATTAAGTACAAACGAGTACTTGTTGGTAAAGCCATCATGTTTAACACGCCTATCAAATTGCTATAGTCGACTTAGTAACAAGTGTCCAGCTTGCATCAGAACTACATCGCATAAGACTTCATCTTCATACAATCCGATACGAAAAAAAACTAACACTTATTTATTCACCTTCACTTCACCACTATCGTTTAGCCATTGCAACTTATAAGGTCGGGGATACTTCATGGTTGGCAACTCTAATTTCTCCACCATGGTAGTACTAGCAACATTAGTATAATTACCACCATCAATAATCACACTACATACCTTATTTTGAACGTGGTACCTGGTATGAAAGATGTTTTTTCGTTGTACCTCTTCTTCTTCTTTGACTTGTGCACTAAGAGCTCTCCTCGCCACCAACAAATCTCCTTGGGCAGGGTATTCCTCTTCATCGGTATCCTCCAATTGTGGCATAGAGTTAGTATCATCTTCATCTTCGGTTTCAATCTCACCGTCATCTCGCAACACCATAACTCTTTTATTCGGATATTGGCTAGCTATGTGACCCCTTCCTTGGCATTTAAAGCACTTGATATCATGATTCCTAGAAGTAGAAGAATCGGATTTACCTTGACTTCTGTGGCTGGTCACATCTTGCTCTTGCTCAGTTTTTGGCTTCATTATAGGTTGCCTCTCATCCTTCTTCCATTTATTCGATTTCTAAACAGATGTACTTGGATTTTGGCTTGGACGTGTGCTACCTCTCCTCTTGAGTTGGTTCTCAATTTTTATAGCCATATGGATCATATCTTCCAACTCCACGTAATGTTGCAATTCTACCACATTAGCAATTTCTCGATTCAAACCAATCAAGAATCTAGACATTGTAGCCTCTCGATCCTCCTTTACGTTTGTTCGAATCGTAGCAACCTCCCCTTATTATATTCCTCTACACTCCGGTTACCTTGCCTAAGGCTTTGCAATTTGTCATACAATTCTCGGTAGTAATAGCTTGGAACAAACCTCTTTCTCATCACTGTTTTCATCTCCTCCCATGTCTCTATTAGATGCTCCCTATTTCTTCTCCTATTCATCACTAACTGATCCTACCAAACAATTTCATATTCTGAAAAGTCAATGGCAGCAAGTTTTACCTTCTTAATTTCGGAGTAATTGTGGTAATCAATTACTAATTCTACCTTCTTCTCCCACTCAAGGTAAGCTTCTGGATCGTTCTTGCCTTGAAAGGATGGAATCTTTATCTTAATACTACCTAATAAATTATCTTCTCGATTCCTGGCTCCTCTAAATTGTCCACCATTCCTTCTATTACCCACAATGGAATCTCAATCATCTTCATCACCAAAAGTGTCTCCATAATATTATTCATCTTCAACCCTCACTTCTCTATGTTGAAATCTCTCTCTTCTATGCATATTAGGAGTGATCTGTGGTTGTCCCACATATGTGTTCTCTATTCTGTCCATCCGCTCATGGACTTGCTCCACCTCCGCTCTCATCGCTCTCCTCATCTCGCCAATTAAGGCTTCCATGAGATGCTTCAGATCACCCATGCCAGATGTATCTCCAAAGGTGTTTTTATCCTTGTTATCTGACATGTTTGCTGTAAAACAATGTTAGTAAAAGAAAGAACCTCAAACACTCTCTCACATATTTCACTCGAATAATGAATCACTCAATTTCACTCGTGTTTCACTCAAATATCAGATTGGCTTTTATCCTCTAATATGCTCATCACTCTTGCCTTTTTCCACTCGTAATTTCTCTATAGATTCTTATCAAACTAATTCAAATAAATAATCAGAATTTCTTAGTAACAATTCACACTAATAACTCACCAACCAAATCAGGATTTAATGTAGCAACTTGGTTTCTGGAAATTGACAAGCAAAGAAAGCGAAACAAAGAAAAAAAAGGAAAAATTGCATACAAAACTTTGAAGGCTCGAAAAGTGATGAAAATGATGGATTCTGGGCTTGAAAGCTATGGTGAATAGTATGTCATTTGTTGAAATTGTAGGGCTCGGAATAAGCTTCGATTTAATATATAATAATAGTCGTTTCGATACCCAGATCAAAAGTTACGACCGTTTCACTGAAGCACTCTTAAAATTCTATAATTCACCCACAGATTCTTCTCTTTTTTTTTTTTTTCGATTTCGGAATTCTCTTTTTTTTTTTTTTTTTAATTGAGAACCCAAATAATAACTGAAAACACAAAAGCTAGCTGAAAGACACAAAGATATAAATTCGGATTCAAAAACAAACAAAGAATCTAAATTGGCTATGACTAGAACAAATCAATTCGGTTACTCTTTTTTTTTTTGGACGATTTAGATGAAAGAAAAAAAAAGAAAGAATATAATCTGGTACGACTAGAAGAATAAAATAAAGGATAGAATAAACCTGAGACTAGAATCCGGCTCTTGATACCAAATGATACGAAATCCGCCAACTTGTGACGAAACTTGAAGCAAGGATGATGCCTAGGACCGTTCTACAATCAGATTCGAATGGAAAACCTCAACCCAATACCTATAAAGAGATGTGAACCTTGGTATAAAGGAAGACGCCACAATCAAGGATGAAAAACTCGATTGATAAGTCAAGGGATGAAAGCCACAGAGAAATCTGATAAGTTCGAATAAGTTCTCAAAAAACCAAAGAGAAATTGCTCTCAATTTTAATAAATTGTAATATGATATTTTCATTAAGCTAATGGCTATTTATATAAATAGGGAGTACGAAAATTGGTAGCTAAAAAACCTCTAAGAAGTTGCCCAAAACAAGAAAAGGAAACTAAAATATCCTAATTAGAAATCTGAAAATTGAAGTCCTATAATTATCCTAAATCACGCATACTTTACAACAAAAAAAGAAAGTATCTAGATTGGCATGCAAGCCTTACAACTCAGCAATAAAACTTATAATAATTAAATAAGAAAGATGATTTAGCTAAACTTCAGTCAATCATTCTCCTTGATGAGTCAAAAACGGGTGAGTAACCTAAATTAGGAAACTAGCTTGTAATTCAAGTACCCCTTGAGCTGTTCCCCTTGGAGAACCTTTTCTATAATATTCTAAAGCTTGAATAATGGAAATCCAATCTTGTGGACCACGTGGAACATCATTCTTAGGCCTCTAAGAATTTATCTCAGTCCAAGTGCTTTGAATCAGCCTATTGAGAGACTCCTTGAACCTTTTAGCTCGAGCTATTGTAACCGGTGCAATTGGAACTTAAAATGGCTCATTTGTAACCGTACCTTGATTTGCATCAAAAAGAAACCTAAAGTGTAATGAGCTCCATTACATTTTAATAACTATACAGAGCTCAACACGCCCATTGATCACATCTATGCAATTAATGATCAACGTGAACAATTTCGAAGGCCTGATCCCATAAGGCAGGAAAGAGCAAAATGTGATCCGAAAAAATTCTGCCGGTATCACAACGATATCAGACGTAACACAAGTGATTATTTCGCCTTGAGGGACGAAATTGAAAGATTAATAAGAGAGGGCCACCTCCAGGAATAAGCTAGTAGGCCTCGGGAAAATATCTAAGGAAATGAGCCACTTTCACTCGAGATCCAATACAAGGTGCGAATAATTTTTTGAGGGCCCTACATGGGAGGGGATTCGAAGAGAGCTCAAGACCGCTATGTGCGAGAAGCCCGCCAATAACTTTTGACAAATATGATGCACCTCAACCAGCGACCAGCAAAACTGCGAAGAGTCCCTGATATGGATATCACCTTTACAAAATAAGATACGAAAGAAGTCCACTAACTACACAATGATGCACTTTTCATAAAAATAAATTATGGCAACAAACATTTATGGCAAGTTCTCGTTGATAATGGGAGTGCTGTGGATATCCTGTACTACGAAACTTTCAAAAAAATAGGACTCGATGACAGCTTAAATATACTTTTAGGCTCATAGACTTCCACTTAAATACCCATGATCTTCTTAAAGCATATCCTTAATGTGGAACTTAGGGTGTTATAATCTCTCCCTGTTAAGGGGCTAGCGTCCTCGCTAGAGAGTCCATATTCAATATCCCACATATAACCTCTATGGACGGGGTCCATATTCACTACGATTCCAGCCCGTAGCAGCCTTCCAAGGCCTACACAGGTATGGACTAGATCGGCTCTGAATAACAAATGTAACACCATTGGGTCTCATCCAAAAGTACTAGCTTAAAGGTACTTTTAGGCTCATAGGCCTCCACTTAAATATCAATGATCTTTCCAGAGTATATCTCCGATGTGGGACTTGGGGTGTAACATTACCAGTGACAGTATTCTTCCCAAGGGAATGATTGAGCTAATGGTAGGAGTTGGAACTCATCCTCACATTTCAACTGTGATGACACAGTTCCTTGTGGTCGACTATCCCTCTGCTTTCAATGCCATCCTAGGATGCCCTACTCTTAGGGAGATGCGAGCAGTCATCTCAATCTACCACCTCACAATGAAATTTCTAACACAACATAGTATAGACGAAGTGCAAGGTAATCAACATGATTCTCGATCTTGCTATAACAATTCCTTAAAAATTGTCGCACGAGAATCTACACCTCGCACTCAAACAATGATGGTTCAACAGAACGCATTAATAACAAGCGAAGTGGACCTTAACCCTCGTATCATCGATGAAGATATCAAAATAGGACCAATCGAGGATTTGGAAGAACTAAAAATTGATGAAGCCGAAATCTCGAAAGTATTGAAGATTGGGGTGAAGCTACAAGAACCACTTTGCACTAACCTGATTGACTTCCTGAAGTCAAATCTCGATGTATTCGCATGGTAACATTTTGACATGGTAGGAATTAATTCTGAGGTAATGTATCATTACTTAAATGTACACCCATCAAGGAAGCCAGTTCACCAGAAAAGACGAGTAATGGACGTTGAACGATACGTCACAGTAAAAGAGGAAGTGGAAAAGCTGCTCAACATCAGCTTCATTAGGGAGCCATTCTACCCAGATTGGCTCGCTAATCCTATCTTAGTAAAGAAGCTCAATGGCATATGGAGGACATGCATTGACTTCACCAATTTAAAAAAAGCTTGCCCGGAGGACAACTTTTCACTACTTCGCATTAACCAACTTTTTGATACGGCGTGAGGTCACGAGGTGCTTATCTTCATGGCGTATTCAGGATACAACCAAATCCCTATGTATGAGCTCGATGAAGACCATACCTTGTTCATTACAGATCACATAATGTACTATTAAAGAAAATGCCATTCGGGCTTATCAATGCCAGTGCGACCTACCAATACCTTATTAACATGATGTTTGCAAAACAGATTGGCAAGACAATAGAAGTGTACATGGATGACATACTTGTGAAGTCAAAATAAGCAGTAGATCACATCGTGTATCTCGACGAAATGTTCAAAATTATGAGAAAATGTCAAATGAAGCTGAATCCACAAAAATGCGCTTTTGGAGTTGGTTCAGGCAAGTTTCTTGGTTTTATGGTCAACCAGCGAGGCATAGAAGCTAATCCCTAGAAAATTCAAACTCTGATTAACATGCAATCGCCACGCAAACCAAAAGATATATAAAGCCTCGTAGGGTGAGTGGCCGTACTCAGCCGATTTGTATCTCGAGATTCAGACAAATATAAGCCATTCTTTGAAGTGTTAAAAGTCCCTAAAACGTGTGAATGGATTGAAACCTGTGAGCATACATTCCTAGAGTTAAAAAGGCATCTCAACCGCCCCTCTCAAAACTAAAAGAATGCGAGAATCTATATTTGTACCTTGTTGTTTCTCAATATGCGACCATGCAATACTAATATATGAGGAGGAACATATACAATGACCAGTTTACTACGTGAGCAAATAGCTACTTGATGCTGAGACCTGTTACCTAGAAATGGAAAAGCTCGCATTAGCACTGGTCATCGCCTCAAGAAAATTGTGACCTTATTTCCTCGTGTATTCCATCGAGATATTCAGCAATTTCTCTCTCAAACAGGTATTACAAAAGCCTAAAGCCTCAGGGTGGCTGCTCAAATGGGCAGTAGAATTGAGCCAATTTGACATCGTTTTTCGACCAAGGACTGCGATCAAAGGCCAAGTTCATACCCTCTCTTCACTTCTTCTACTCTTTTATCTCTATTTCTTCTCCATCTATTCTCTCTCTTCCTCTCTTTTTCTGGAGATGGATTAATTTGGCTACAACAGTGTATATATACACACACACATATATATATATATATTTATGATATACATATTTCTCACACTCTTCTATCTTTTCTCATTTTCTCTCCTTTTATTCTCCTTTTCTTTGTACTCCATCTCTTCTTCCTCTTTTGGTCTCGTTTTCTTCAATAACAAAATCCAACAATATAATGAATATAAATGTAACAACTAATCAATGATTCTACTAAAAGATAATTAATAGAGGCACGATTAAAGTTTTCTAGTACAACAAAGTGAGTTGTCCACTTGACCATGGTCATTAGTGCTAGCTTACTCAAGATGGAACCTTTTTTTTTTTTTTTTTTCTTTTCTTTCTTTTTTTCTTAAAAGAATTTCTTGAAACCATCGTCTAGAACCTTTCATGTTAGTTTTAAACCGACGTAAATGTATCCGACTTACCAATATTAGTGCATACTCATCGGATTTGTAACCATTGAGAAAAATTTTTCATGTCACTTTCTAAGTGACATGAAACCCCTTTTTCTTATAGCGAGTAAGAAAGTACTTTGTTTATTTATTTGTTATTTTAAAGGAGGGGAAAGTAATTTATTAATAGTGAAGTTTTTAAGCTATCAAAGTTTAATAAATTAATGTGGCATACCACTCTAAAATTTCTGAGATATGATGGTAATATAGCCATATGAAGTATATAATTAAGAGTTGACAGAGTTTGTTGGCATGCTTCATGTTATAGCATGACCGGTTCTAGTTCATGTTACAACATGAGTCCACATATTTGATTTGTTTTAGTTTTTAGTATTTATCATGTATATATATATACTTGGGATCACGAAATATATGCTTGGGGATCATGAAAGTCTGAAGAAATTGATTATTCTTGATTAAATATTTGTCTTAGAAATAATTAATATTGATATTTACATTGTAAAGTATTAAGGCATATATATTTTTTCTTGACAAATATTTGTCTTAGAAAATTTCTTAAATTGAGCAATTTTGATTGATTAATTGTTGTGGAAGTTTTCTTAATACTTTTTGCTGATTCTAAATGTTTGATTGATTATAATTGATTTATGAGCTGATAAAAATATTGAGTAATCAAATTCTCTATTTCAAGAAAGTAGTCTATGTTTCCCTTTTATGTTATAATATGATTGGTTCATATTGCAATATTAATGCAGAATCAATATTTCTTTCACGAATCAATTTTTTAAGTTTGGAAATGAATTTGGCTAATTTGGCAAGTCTTCTAATTAGCATTAAATGTTTTTAAATATTATTTTGCAGATATCATATTGGTGAAGGCATCTAGTTAATCTTTAGGTAGAGAGCACATATTGTATTTCAACTATTGAGTGTAGAAGAAAGAATTTTTTTTTAGCCATTTTCTTAGACTTAAGAGTAGTCCTAGTCATGTGATACAATATTTCGGGAGAAGTGGTAAATATTTTCAGGAGAAGATTGATTCATAGCTATGAAGAGAGTTCATAGGTGAAGAATCAATGAAGTCTAGGGGAGCTCGACTTTGAGTTCAGGTGTTCATCGGGAGAAAGAACACAAAGTCTTTGGGAGAAGATCGACTTCAAAGCTCTAAAAAGATTTCAAAAGTATAAGGTCAAACCCAGTCGAGTGGTACTCACTAGATGTATTAGTGAAGGGAATATAACTACATTGCGAGAGAGTCTTTTTATTATATAAGTTAATTAGGATTATACTCGTTTGAAACCTTACTAACACATTTATTTCTCTGGTGTGGCCCTGTAGACGTAGACATTAATGTTGTCAGTATTGAACCACTTAAAACTTACTATCTCTTTCTATGTTTTATTGTTGTAATGTCCACATTTTATGTTACGATATAATTAATTAATTAAACTCGACTATATCTAAAAAACAGACCTAACAGCAGTCTACTTTCCAAGTATTTCTGTTATGTAACCTGTAGTTTTATCATTCAATAAATTTAGTTGGATAAAACAAATTTTATTTGTCACTGAAATAAATGAAAAAAGACGATAGTATAGATTTTTTCTCCTGCCATGTTCCCAACTTGCATCCTTTAACTTTTTCACTCTACCAAACATATCACTATTTTGCTCTACTAATATTTCAACCAAATAATAATATGACCAAGAATCTATAATTAGGAGCCATTGGCGCTAACATTATTGCTTATGCTGAGAAGGCATTGATAATGATATCGTGGTGAGTTCATTAATTTTAAGTATGTATAAAACCATTCTTGATGTTGTCTGTTTTATCATTATTATTATTATGTCTTAAAAATATCTTTAAGCCCCATCATTATGTCATCATTACGAAGTTAGATTATCAAGTTAAGGTTTCTAGCTAGAAAGATAAAAAAAATATATTTTTTTAACCAAAACAAAAATAAAAAATAAAAAATATTTTTTATTTTTGCTATTTTCGAAAAAGGCCATGACAAAGTGACCAAAGGACTCCAAAGGGTGGTAGGATCGTGGTTCACTCTTTAGACTCTTACAATGAAAGAGGTTTAAGGTTCAATCCCCCACTCTGTCATTTAGGGCGTGGGAAAGTGAATGTGGCCACCTTTGATTCCCTTTTCTCAAGCACAGGATGAAAGCAACCAAAGGTAACCGGACCTTCTACAACGACCATATAATAGCTCTTATATATGTATTAAGAAGCCGAGTTCATGTTGATAAGTTCACACATAAATTAGAAATTGTCTCTTTAACTGTCATTATTATACTTACTAACGTCTCGTAAAACAATTATCGAAAGAGAAAGAACTTTTAGTGGTAAGTAGGAATATAGATCCAAAAAAAAAAAAAGAAAATGCTACAACAGGTAGTAGAGTACGTGTTAAAACGGTCATATTTATATATTGCTACGATGATAAAAGACATTGTATATTCTTTTTTTTTTTTAAAGAAAAAGACATTGTATATTCTATATAAGATGTATTACAACAAAAGCTCTGTAAAACTTTTTTAAAAAAAAAGAAATTGTACAGAGCTTTTCGGTTGTAAAATTGAATTGTGGTCAAAATCAGCCAAAGCCTTGCAGAGAGAGAGAGAGAGCCCCTTCTCTCTAGAAGTCCTCCAACCCTCTGCCAGCAAAAATCATCTTGGCCTCCTCCAGGAGACAGCAGTGACTCGCTCTATTAACAAGTTTCTCTCTCACCCCTATGAGTTTTTTTACAGTTTTTTTTCTTATTTTTAAAAATATTGTTAAATAATCCTCCTATATGGGGAGGTAGTTTTCCTACTAGTTCTAGATCTAGGGTAGTTTTGATACCTCAGATCTAGATCTGTGGTGATTTGTTAGGTTTGTTTATGTTTTTATTATTTCAATCCACCTATATCTAGATCTATAGTAGTTTCTTACCAGATCTGTCCAGATCTGAATAGTATGTAAGGTAGTATTTGCCCCTGTGGATCTTTGATGGGAGCAAGAGACACCAACAATAAATACTGAAGGGAGGGTTACAACAAGCCAAGAGCTCTATCGAAACACACACTAATAGTGATCTGCATAAATCCCCTTATAGGTCAATTTCGTCAAGATCCCAATATACAATTTTTCCTCCAAGAATTTTTATTAGTTTTTAGGGTTGTTTTAATAAAAAATTCCTATATAAGTATTGTACTATCTTGTTTATATTAATGAAAATATTTTCCTTCCAAAAAAAATTGAATTGTGGTCGTTGTCATGGATCCATATTTTATGTGGTTTTTGGTTTCAGAGTCTAAAGAAGGAATAAGTTCAAAGATTCAAAATGGGGAAAAAGATACAAAGTTAAATAAATGGGCACGCGTCCTCCACATACCATTGTATATAAAGCCAAAAGACAAAGAAGGCAATAGAAGTCAGACCATAATGACCTATCAGAACTGATACTCTTGCTTATTCCATGGCATATAAAATTAATGCTCCACCACAACCACTACAATAAGTTAGGGCCCCCCACCTTTATCAAAGACTCTGACAAAGGTATAATATAGTCATATAAAAAAAAATAAGTGCTAAAGTGGGGATCTGTATCTGCGCACAAAAATGCGGAATGTGGGAATTTTCATACTTTGTCCCCGATTGAAGTGAATACAAAAGTGTGTTAGTGTTAATGATCATCAAGCTAGACAAAGATTCTTCGGTTAAATTATTCAGTTGGTACGCTATATTGATGTTGTTCAAACTATATTGATAACATTGTTTACCTTCTAGTGTTTTTAATGATTAAAATTATAAAAACAAAGTGACTGTTTGATAGCTAGGAAAATATTGATTACTTTCAAGATATATGAAATTGTCTAATATTTAGGATTACTTTTAAAATTACTCTGACTAATCGCAATTGAATGATAAAAACTTGCGCTTTCTAGATAGAAATCCAATAATTTCAATCTAATTAGTCATTAAACTGTCTATAGACAAGAAATTATGAAAGTATGCATCATCAATGTTATGTTTGAGAACATTCAAGCCGTCCAAAATAAAGTAGAATAATGTAGTCATGAACAGTGTCTTTCAGTCAACATGGAAGATTGTAAATAATTAAAGTAGTACTACTTAGGCATGAGTGTGAAAAGAATATACAATCTGTATCCAAACATTTTTTAACAATACAATCTGTATCCAAACATTTTTTAACATTTTGAAATTATCTGACGTTCAAAGTGAAAAAAAAAAAGAAAAAAAAAAGGAAAAAAAGAAGAAGGGAACATTCAAAAAAGAAAATGTGAAGGATATATATGAGTTTTGATGTAGTTGTCAAAAATAAAGCGAAAGATGATAAAAGAATCAGTAGGACTCGTGCTTCTTATCCCTTTCCAGTTTCCAACAAATCAGGACGTGTGGCTTGCTAGTGCCATTACATATGGACCAATTCACAGCTTCGCCTTTGCCAGAAAAATTCTCTCTTTTCTCTGCATGTGTTTCCTTCTTTTCCTTTCGGGTTTTCTTTTCGTGTTTGGTTTGATATAGCACTAGAAGACGAAATAGGATATACAGGCAAATCATTTGGTGTCCAAAGCAGAAGAAATTTAACCACACGAATCATGATTCTTTTGCACTCCCCACGCGTGCCCTATCTTAGTTTAAAAAATGTCAAGAATATTTGTCCAAGGAGGGACGTAATATACCATAAATTAGAGGCCTAGGAATAGGATTCTAGGGAATGTTTAGTGCACATTACTAAAGGAAGGGACTTGCCTATTTTTGTCTATTTTTGTTTAGAGTAATGCTATAAGGCACCATATGTCACCTAACACCACATGATGTCAGTCTATTACTAGTTAGTTATAATTGCACTTTAGGTGAGATTTATATTGGATCTAATTTATTAATTAGAATCACCAGTAATAGATTGACACGTCATTGTAGAGTTGTAGTAGCCTATAATATTGCTCTTTTGTCTATTCTTTGTTTAGTACATTAGAAAACGAAGGAGATAATTTCATGAGGGAATAAAATAAGAGGCCTTTGAAGGGACTATTTTAACCCAAATAAAAGATGAGTTAAAATAGTCCATTCCTCTCCTTTACCGGTTCTTAATAAAAGTGGGTCCTACACTTTTTATTTATTTATTTATTTCTCATTTTTACAATAATGTGGGTCCTATGTATATTTTTACATAGCACACTATAATACATTTTCCTAATGACGTGTCTCTTGCACTTTATTTTCTTTTTTTATTTAGTCCAATCCCACACTCTACTAACTAAGTTATAGTATTAATTCAATCCCATCCAATCTAAGCAATAGTCTAGTCGTCATGCCAACTAAATGGGCCTAGATGTTTCTAACTATTTGATTCTATCATATTATATTAAATTAGTTTACTTCAGTTTGATTCCATATAACTCTAACAAGGCGCGCATTATTTGGGAAGGATAAATCCAATAAGATTATGTTGGCATACGATTATTTGGATCCTGTCTCGAGTTCTTGTACTTTGTTTCAGTTTGGTTAGTGTTTTGTCTTAACTAATTTATTTCTTTTTATTAATAACTTTGAGGTAGAAGTGTATGGGATGATCTCTTAGATATATAGGTGCCAACTTAGCTACTTGGATGTTCTTACGAGATTTTGATGAGCTATTCACATAAAAAGTTCATATACTTGCATTGAATTCCTACATTCAAATACACACACCATCAGCATCGGCACTGAACTATGTTTCACACCGGTACTAATTGAGCCCACGACAAGTGTAAAACACGTAGTAACTAACTCATCTGTAAATCAAAATCTCAAATTTCAGACTAATCATCGTTATTTCCTTGTTGAAGCTTTAATTTATCAATTTGCAACTTTGGGGTCACGTAGCTCAGTGACTGGTATTTAGATATAGATCAGCTAGCTGCCATAGTCGAGGAAGGAAATGACAAGAGTGATCGTACAACCTTATGCCTATAAATCTGCTCCAACACTATCATTAGGTATTCAGTACTATGATGACAAAATAAGATAAGAGTACTAAGAAGTTGAGTAAGACTTTGCCTGGTAACACCTTTTTTTTTTTTTTTTTTTTAAAAAAATTGGGGACGGGAGGAAGAAAATGTTGGGACCATGTGGGAAGAAAAGGGTGGCATCTCATGGTCTTAATCAATTTAGTTTTTTGTCCTTTAGGTCGTCATTGAGGGATGGGCTAGCTATAGCTTATACTTTTTGAATACGCACTTATATCTTTTCTTTTGATTTTTTTTTTTTTGTTTATTATAAAACAAAAATCACGCACCTACCTTTTTCTCTCGCAACATTGCTTTTTCGATCTACCATTTAGCTCGCTTTCACTAGGGTACGTAAAACATCATATATTTAGCTCATGTTTTAATTTAGATTTAAAGTTTTGAGTTATTATATATTATGGAAATAGCGTTAAAACCCCTCCACCGACAATAATTGTTTATAATTATCAAATTTTTATCGGATTGGGTTAATATTTCCTTTGTAAGAGGCACGCATAAATACTCCTACCAAAGAAGTTGTTATCAGAGAAACTAACTAATTTGTTAAAAGACACACTAGTGGCACGCAATTATAATGGAGGATAGAAGAGAGACAGAAAGGTGCAGCACAGCATGATGGAATTTTATTCTATAGAGCCACAGTCACGATTTTAAGGAATATACATAGATAGTAAAAAAAAAACCTATTTGATTATATATATATATATAAGGGAGCAGTACTACTGTAATGACATTTTTTTTCTCATAGGGAAACAACTATTGCCTGTTAAATTTACAATATGATATGGATACAATTGAATATATCGTTGCATAAAAATAGATTTTTCTCATTTAATTTTTAACTATCAGCTTGAAATCTGAACGGTTACTTTTCCCATTGATAGTGAAAAAAAATGTCACTATAGTACTAGCACCTTTATCACGGTTGGGATGATCAATAGCATGGATGGGAAGAATGTATGTATAATTGTTGAAAAATATTCATTAATAATATTAGAATGCATGAATTTGAAAATATTCATTAATAATATTAGAATGTATGAATTTTATTTTCAATCATATAAATTTATATTCTAGAATACTAGAACAGCCCAAATGGTGCATGAGGTTCCATTAAAGAAGCAGTTATGATGACCAAAGAGTACTGGATCTTCTTTCTCGAAAAAAAAAGGGTTGTTACTCCTTAATTCATGGACAAAAGTTATGATGATATCCTATGGTGGCTACGATTGATCTGCAGCGACCAAGAAGTTTGGACAGAGTAATTTCTTCCTAGCAAAGCAATATTTGGTTTATATTTCTTTCGGTTGAAAATATAGAAAACCGTGGGAGATTATTGAAATAGAAAAGAGGTCGAATAATGTTGGAATATGGAGCTTTTTATTTATTTTTTTCATTTGTTGTTATTAAAGATTAGTGTTCTATCTCAATATTTAGGCTTCTATGTATGTCTACATGTTATTTTGAACTTATCGACTAGTTATATAGGGAATTCTGCGGGATCTTGGATTTTTTTTTTCTTGAAATTTTTGGGGGATCGAATGCGAATTTTAATCTCTAGGTAATGATATCAAAATCAATGGTATGGAATATTATGGAAAGACGATAAGTTAAATTAAAATGATGCGTACTTTATGTTTTTTTATGTTTATGTTTAATTATTTTTATTTTTTAAATATAAATTGCGTACTAGCTAGTGTAAGATATTTCACGGAAGTTATTAATAAAAAAAATTCCAATTTTCTCTTTTTTTTTTTTTAATGAAAACCAACAAGTTCCAGAAATATCAGAGAACTCTTAGGTTTTTTTAAACAAAAAAAAACCCCTTCAAAGTTGGAGAATTTTCATAAACATCTTCTATAATTTTCAGTAATCCAAATGACGAGATATGATGCATTCTTAATATTTTTCTTTTTATATAAGCTTAATTCAATTTCTTTTTTTCATTTTTTTTATTTTTTTTAATATTTCCAAAATCGCAAAACTTTACTTCAGGATATGAAATTTGACAGAAGAATTTCTCATATGGAAAAATACAATCTCATATTTTATCATCATTAAGTAGGAGATGAATTCCCGTTAATTTTTGTTTATTTATTTATTTATTTTAAGGTTTTTTTGTGCGTGTTTGGATTGGGACCAGTGGACCACCACCTGTGCTTCCTCGTGGGTTCTTGGTCTTGGACAAAATAGCTTTGCTAACTTTAATTGACAAAATAGCTAGCTTTGTCATTGACAAACTTAACAATTGACTAATCGAAAAATAAAAAGAAACTTTGACAAATTACGGTATTGGAATTTGGATGAGGCTTGTGTCGCACACACGCTTCATTATTTAGTTTTAGACTTGTGCCCAACACACGCACTTGTGTTTTCTGTTCAGGCGGCTTTTATATTCTTCATTTGTTCATTTTATCTTAATTCGGTCGACAATGACTTCTCCCCCAACAGGGAAAAAAAAAAACCCCAAAAAAAAAAATTATGGTTCTTGGAAAAAATACGAAAATATAGAATATATATACATATTATAATTTTGGGCAGGTAACATAATTTAGCAGGTGTTCAAGATATATTATGTAGAAACTAGAAAATATATAAATTAACTTCAAAAAATATTACTAGTTATTAGTATCTCTAATATATTTAGCTTAATTTATGGATCGAACCAACTTAACGTCTGTGTAGTGCTTTGAGACGAGATAGAAATGTGACTAACTTTTATTCAACCATGCTTAATTATTACTACTATTTTTTCTTGAGTAAATTATGACTACTAATTAATTAATATTCACTCCAATCTCTTATATTAGAACGATTAGTGTGAGCCGTGAGCTCATTTGTAGTTTGGTGAAGAAGACAATATATATTGTTGAATATATTAATACTATTTTAATAGTTAATAAATGATTAATCTAAATCTTAACTTTACTTATTGGAAACTAAACACTAACCCAAAGTGAACCCACTTTTGATTTCCCTAGTATACGCGGCAGCTTAGAATAGGAGAAGAAAGTAAAAGTGGAGAAGTGGACCCAAACAATGTGCTATCTACTTCTTTCTACTTTTTTGTTATCATTAATGTTTTTTTTTTCTTTTTTTTTTCCCCTGAGAATCTGCCGAATTCCCACCTCCTTTTCCAAATGCCATACAGGCACCACTTACCCAACACCTTTTATTTTTTTATTTTTTATTTTTTTATAAACGGGATTATCAATACACTACAACATAAAAAAAATTATAATTTGAAACTTCTCAAAATAAGAAGATAAAAAGTAAATCATAAACAAACTAAAAACAAAAATCTTAATAAGATTTGAACCTACCATCTTTTATTATTATTATTATTATTATTATTATTTTCTTTTATTTCCCCCCTTAATTTACATAGCTAGACACACTTACTTAATTCAAATGTGCCCACATTTTCTTCCTCTATAAATTCCCCTCTAATTCACTACTCTCACACATCTCTCTAATTCCAAGGAAAAACATATACTATAGTACTTCAACATAGAAAAGTATAGTACGTATTGTTTCTTAAGTTACTAAACTTAGAGTTCAATATAGTACATACTATAATGGCGGAAAATGGATATGCAGACCTAGAGAAGCAGATGCTGCTTCTACATGACCATCAAGAGAAGCACTTCATGTCGAGTGAGATCGTCCGAGATATCATCATCGGTGTATCGGACGGTCTCACTGTCCCCTTTGCCCTGGCCGCCGGCTTGTCCGGCGCGGAGGTTACCTCCTCGATCATCCTCATTGCTGGTATTGCTGAAGTTGCGGCCGGTGCCATCTCCATGGGGCTCGGCGGGTAAGTGTGCTAGTGCAATAATACTTTTCGGTCAGTATTATGTACTGTTAGTTTTTGATCTTTTGTTTCTTATCAAGATTAGTAAAATGACCCTGAAAAAGTATACATAGCATAATAATACGTAAATATAGAATATTATATACTTAATCTAGTGTATATGTATGTGAATAACATTTAGTTTACAGCGCTTAATTTTTGTTTAATTAAGATATCTAGCGGCAAAGAGTGAAGCCGATCATTATGTGAGAGAGCTAAAGAGAGAGCAAGATGAAATCATCGCCGTTCCGGATACAGGTCTCACTACTTTTCTCTCTCTTTCTAATGATTCTTTTTGGACTCTAAATTTTAGCAGTTATGAAAAAGGTCTCCAGCACATGAATATTGTAACTTTTATTTTTATTTTTCTTCTCAAGCTATCAAAATTGACTTATTTAATTAGGATGAGTACAGGGCATGACAGGTATGGTGGGTTTAAATATTTTACATTATTTAGGACAAAAAAGAGGACATTCATATGGGTTATAAGTTCACAACTATATAAGTAATCCTAACTTTGAACAGAAAAGTATTCCCGAACTTTTTAAGTATTTAAATTAGACATCATTAATTATCAGGGATTACTTGAGAATTTGTTATTTTTATTAAATAAAAAGAAGATAGCTACATACCATATTTCATCATTTTTAAAAAACATTATGTGAAGTAGAAAATAAAATCTTGCTAAACAAGAAGTAATTATCTGTAAATAAATAAATGTGTAAATCTAGGTGTACGTCTACATATTCAAAAGTTTGGTTAAGTGGTCAACCGTATGCATTTTATAAGAAATTAATTAGAGTGGAGAAAAGCATTTTTGCGAGGTGTGAAACAATGAGAACACGGATACTGGAAAATAGTTCTCTCCACTATCTTTCTTCCCCCTAAAAAATGCATATATGTTCATTTATTTATTTATTTTTTAAATTTATGACGTGAGTCTCAAAAGTCACATTATTATATTAAGCCCACAAGTTTATGATGATCTAATGTATGCTTTTATGATCTTCAGATACTTTGTTCAAAATTTTAGAGGCTATAGTACTGCAATAAACCTCAAAGTACTTTTTCTTTTAGCAGTCTGATGAGTACATATGGTGGTAATTTAATAATTTTTAAATTAAGGATATTAAGACATACCAATAACTTTTTCGTGTTATTATATTTAACAGAGGCCGCTGAGGTTGCAGAGATATTAGCACAATATGGGGTGCAGCCACATGAGTATGGGCCAGTTGTGAATGCTCTGAGGAGAAACCCTCAGGCCTGGGTAGATTTCATGATGAAGTAAGTTACTCGTATTATTATTACATATAGACATCTCTACATATTCTAAAGTAAAAAGACACATATTAGTCATTTTCTACAAAGACAACGGATTTTACCCTTGGGATGCATATGGACATATATATCACTACTAATTAAGTAACAATATAACTGATAGATTATGAAGTCAAAATCTAGTAATATGCTTCAGAGTATATTATATATATATATATATATGTATAAGACGGTACCGGCGCAAAAAATACTAGGTTCAAATCTCTGTCCTATTCTAGGTTCAAACTGGGGTTGGAACAACACAAAGTCTAACCTAATAATTAGTTTTTTCTTTTATGAAAAAGGTACTGGTAAAATATATGGCATGTATCAAAACAACAGGCACTTAATACATATACCCCCGTCATGTTTGTTTGTTTTTAGTTAAATCATATATCCCTGTAATGTTAGGCTTTTAATATGTTATCCCTTATGCAGGTTCGAGCTAGGTTTGGAGAAACCGGACCCCATGAGAGCTTTACAAAGTGCATTGACAATCGCAATTTCCTACATAATGGGTGGATTAGTGCCATTGTTGCCGTACATGATCATTCCAGTTGCTAAGGAAGCTGTTATAGCTTCTGTGGTTTTGACCATTGTAGCATTGCTCATCTTTGGTTTCGCCAAAGGTTACTTCACCGGCAGTCAACCCTTCAAGAGTGCCATTCAAACTGCTTTCATAGGCGCCATTGCTTCTGCAGCTGCTTATAGTATAGCTAAAGCTTTCCGAGCATAACTAAATTAATGTACTATTCTAATTGTTTTTTTTTTTTTTTGTTTTTGTTTTTGTTTTTGTTTTTTTTAAGTTATGGCTAGAGGAAAAGGAGGGTACGTATTTCATCTTTATCTCATGTATTACTCATAATCTTTTGTCATGAGTGGGTTTCCGTCTCTTTCATAGTTTTTTTTTTTTTCAAGCTAAGACTCTATTATAATGTTTATCTACATGTAAAAATGATATGATATAATATTGTAGTATTGTCATGTGTTTTTATTGCCAGATTAATTAGTATAAGGGAGATTCACACAAAATCGAGTTACTTTATTTTAGCAACTCAGTAACATCTATAATTACCTACCTAATAACAGAGCTTATCATGTTATCTAAACATGAACATATGATATATATTCACTAAAGTAATTTAAAAAAAATCTGACTTCACCTATAACATGATACGAAAGACGTGATAAAAACATGTTGGAACTTCAGTCTCATGCCAAAGCTCCTTTGAATACGTTAATCTTCAAACTCAATCAAATAAGCACACAAGACCTCCTTTGAATACGTTAATCTTCAAACTCAATCAAATAAGCACACAAGAGCCTGTCACGATCGAAAAGTCAAAGTCGTGACTTTCAGTAATTTTTTATGAAAATAAAATGAAATAGTCAAAAATTCGCAAATATTTGAGACTAACCACCTACTTGGATTTAAATATTTGGTTCCCAAATTGTTATAAACTCCATACTAAAGTAACATTTTGTTAGTTTCTGTCCATTTAAAAACACATATCTCTATTAGAGTTTATGAAAATGCGATATTTAATTCATTTGGAAACTCAGGTGGTAAATCCTCAATTTCGTTGAAATTAACTATAAAGAAATTAAAGTCAGATCCAAATCTCTAAATATTGTTTATAAAAGTCAAGTTACAACCTTGATGGTTTTGAAAATCAAGCTCTTAATGAGCTTATAATGTCCAATTATATAGTAAATCCTCAATTATAGTAAAATTTTTCTCATACATCCATTTGACAATAATGTTTAACTTGGATATGTTAGTCTAAGATTGACTACCTAAGGATGATGAATTGGATTTTTAAAACTTGTTAAGAAACTTTTCAACTATGTAAAACTATAGAGTACTATTTTTAAATTTGAAGCTAAAACAACAATAATACCAAACATATAACAATAATACTAAGTAAATTAAGTACACTGAATATCAAACACACAATCAAATAGTTTGTAATAAAATAAACTATATAGGGATAGAGAAAATGCAAACTCAGTTTTTACGAGGTTCGAAAAATACGACGATTTGTTTACGTTCCCGGCTCTTGGTAACTTGCTTTGAGCTTGCCACTATTCGGATCAAGATTGTGAGCTTGACCGACCTTTTTACAAATAGAGTGAATTCTTCTTAGGCTCACCCACGTCTTTACAATAGTCTTGACTCTGGCTCCAACATGCCTGATCTCAGATTATTTTGACTCTGGTGCCAACCTCACCTACACAGATTGTTTAGACAATGGTGCCAATTTCACCAACGCATGGGTTGTTTAGACTCTGGTAACAACCTCACCTATACTTGGGTTGTTTAGACTCGGGTGACAACTTCACCTAAATCGGGTTGTTTAGACTCTGGTGGCAACCTCACCTATGTACGAGTTGTTTATGACTCCGATACTATCCTCACCTCACACTAAATAGTTTTTCAATAATCAAGAGTGAAAATACTTAAAAATTCTCCTCACAAAAGTAATGAATATAATTTTAACTTAGGAGATTTGAGAACAATTTACAATGAATGCCCTAAGATTGGCTTAATACGATTTGAAAGTTCATTCAATATAAGAATAGGCTTTTGTACTTTGAAAGTAGTTGGATAATAATTTAGGTTCATACCAAATCTATTATAAGTCTTAAAATAGCTTCTATTTATAAGCTTGTATCAAAACTAGCCGTTTATAACTGTTAGATACACTTTCTGCCATTTTTGGTAGACCGAAAGTGAGTTTTTGATAGATCGAAAATACTAGCCGTTCGTAGTGTTTTTGCAACAGTCAAATTTTAACGGTAACATTTTTCTCGCTACAATTTTTGGTCAAAAATTTTGCTTATTTTGGCTATTTCAGCATTTGGCCATTTTTCAGATTTTGACAGCTTTTAGTGTTTTTCAAAAACTGACTTCTAAACTTGTTTTAAATACTTTAAAAACTTTAGAAATCAATTTGAAAAGAATATTTTGGCTATTGCAAACTTATTTTAATTTTACAAAGATATTTAATAATAATTTAGAAAGTGTTTGTACCAAAACAAATTCTAGTTTGCAAATAAAAAATCTCTTTTTAGCCTATTTCAAATAATCATGATCTCAAATATATTTGTAACTTATTTAAACTTAAGAAATTATGTATTAAAGAATATTTTTCCCATTTAAAGAAATCATTGTTTTTTATTTTCAAACTTCTATAATAAAATAACCATTTTAATATTAAGATAGTTTAAGAATTCTTTTGAGAGTATGAGCCAATACAAAGAGAATTTATGTGCAATGAACTAAATCAAATATAAGACTAAGTATGATTTATACCCTGTCTATGCAAGTTCTTGTATCTTGATTGTTTATTTTCAAGCTTGATTCTAATCGGTCCAATATGCATCCATCTTCAAGCTTGATTCCTTAATCAACTTGAGTTAGAACTTATAAAGGCATTTCACTACACACTTAAAGTTAAGTCATAAGTACTAAATCAAATGTTTGTTATCTTCAAAATAAAAGTAAGATTAAATCTCTAATATCTTAATAGGATAAATAATCAGACACAAGAAATAGAAAGGAAGCAAAGGATGGAAACCAACCATAAAGCACGCATGAACAATAAGATTGACCCAACTAATCTCATTAGTCGACAAGATTTCTAACCCCATCACACTATCACTTGAAAGGGAGGAAAGAGGGAGGATGAGCATGTGAATGCCCAATAGGAAACTTTATCTTTTTGGAATACCTTTTTGTTTAGAAAATATCTGCATGGTTATTACTTCTAAAAAAATTTCACTAACCATATGTATTAACGAAAATTAGCAATCACTAATACATACTATTGTGCGATCTTGAATTTATAATCATTGGTCAATACCAGAAGAGGAAAGTCAACGACTGTGAGGTAAGCGTGATAGGTTGCATATTAACATATAGTGCGACCTGCTCCAAATAGATAAAATGCGACTTGAATCGACATTAAAAGGAAACCAGATCCAACTTCAAACAAGTAATCTACGGAGAAAAGAAAACGGGCTTCTGAGTAGAAATCAAGTAATTCGTCTATTTGTTTATTTCCTAATTTGTGTTGTTACCCAAAATTATATTCTGGTTATGTACTTTTCTGTTCCGATAATTGGAAAACATGGAGCCACCCTCACCTATATAAAAGGGGCTCAATCTCATTGTTTATAATCTCACAATTACTGTACTATACACTCTCTCTGTAATTCTCTCTTTGCTCTCAGTTTGAGACTCTGAGAAACTCTTTTAATTCTCCAGAATATGGTGAAAGACAATGGACACTTGTAGACACTTGCAAACAAACCTCTTAGATAAGGATATTTCTGGCATGTTATGAAGAAAGATATTATGGAATTTGCCCGAAAATGCGATAAATGTCAGCGATTTGCAACTATTCCTAGATCGCCTCATGTTCCTCTTACTTCAATGACTAGTCCATGGCCATTCGCAGTATGAGGAATCGATATTATAGGAATGCTCCCATTGGCACGAGGTGGATTGAAGTATTTAGTAGTCGTAGTCGATTATTTCACCAATTGGACAAAAGCTGAAGCCTTAAGTACTATTTTCACAAGGAAGATGACAGATTTTGTTTAAAAGTCTATCATCTGTCGATATGGTATACCGCACGCAATAGTTTTTAATAATTAGAAGTAATTCGATTCCAATGAGTTTCGTAACTTCTGCGATAACCTGGGCATCAAGAAAAGCTTCTCTTCTATTCTTTACCTATAACCAATAGTCAGGTTGAAGCTATAAACAAGGTACTAAAACAGAACTTAAAGACGAAGTTGGAAGGCTACAAGGGAACTTGGCCGGAAATACTTTATAGCTTGTAGCTTCAATCTCCGAGTCCGTGATTAGATCTCTTGTTCTTTGTACTAGCTTCAAATATAGTTGTTATATTGTCTGATTTTCTAGAAAACTTAAAATAATTTTATATGAAAAGCCAGAGCACTTGTCAATTTGAACCCTTCCAATGATGGCTTCTATTATGCGTGTAAATAGTTGGGCTCTGAAGCAAAGACAATCTCTAATGTTAGAAATAATATGCGTAAATGGAAGGATGGCTTCTTCCACTCTGAGTATGCCAATAGTGGACTCTTCCAGCACGCTAGTAAGTATTTGTCCTGTTGTGCTCACATGTTGTACACTTTATTTATTCTAACATACTTTCTATGCTTCGCTGTTAACAGAGAAGAGTGACCTGTGCTTGACTCGAACTAGCTCTTCCATGTCAGCAAGATCAACGGACTCCCTGAGGAAGAATTCAACTGGAAGATCTTAGGGTAAACAGAGAACTTGCTTGCTTCTGGCTTTTTCCCTAAGGGTACGAGCCTCCCATCATCCGTAAACTGTCTGCAGATTTACCCTAGCTCGAAGAAGCAAAAAAGAGTAGCTTCTTCTTCGAAATTAAAGAAGCGAAAGGCATCACAATCAATTGATTCTCAACAAGAGCAGCCGCCCCAGCACCTCAAGCCACTAAAGGTAGAATTAGTTCTTCTGTTATCGTTATATTTTATACCTCGCATATTAACAGTATTATCATTTTGTAGATATGACGTGAATCGGTAGTGGTTTGCAAGCGTCTCTTTCGACTCTGGGTTCTCAATCAAAATTGAGAACCCCCAGTAACACCCCTCCAGCTTCAAAGGGGAAAGAGAACGTCAACACTTCCAATAGGAGAAAGGTCGCCTTCGAGGATGTTCCCGTAAGTTCGCCTCCTCCCCCCAAGCAGCAGAAACATCGTGCCAAGATCAATCGAATAAATAGCCCACTTCATCTTCCTCCGAGGCTCCCTCAAGCCAGACTGGCAAGGACCTGGAGCTGCTTGCACTTCTAAGCCAACTGCCAAAGAAAGCTGGTCTGATTGTGGCCTTTATCGACTACTTCACATCCTCGAAGGGCTGGGAGAAAATGAAGCGCAGGCCACCAAAGGTCGCATTCTATGCCACAATACAAATGCTAGCCAATGTAAGTTCGAGTTGCCCTTTTTGGTTATATATGCGGTCTTTTCTATTACTAATGTCTTTTTTATGTTTCAGACTACTGTAGCTACCATTTTAATATATGACCCTATCCTCGAGTGTATGGAGAAAGGGAAAAAAGTTGAAGAAATAACCCAATCATGCGAAGAGCTGAAGAAGACTCGTGAAAAAGGAGAAGAATAACTTCAAGTCTGAGAAGAAGCAGCTGCAGGAGGCCTTGGCCAAAGAAAAGCTGAAGAAGGAGCAACTCGAAGAGAGAATAAAAGAGCTCGAGAATACCATCTCTTAGCACCCAGGTACTTTGAAAGAGGCAGGTTGCAAAGCCATCGAAGAGTTCAAGGTTACTGAAAGCAAAGAGCTCGAGGACAAGGCTAGTGACATCACCACTTCGAAAATAATTTATAACATATATTGCGAGCATCCGAGGTTCAACTTTTCCTTTCATGGTGAGGATATAGTCGAACTCGTTGAGAGCTAGAAAGCAGACGAGGCCGCAGAAGAGGCTGCTAATGGTGGAGAGGATGCACTTGCAGAATAAATTACATCTGTATATATTTTTTTTTAACCGACCTTGTAAAATTAAAGACAAATATGGTCTTGTCCCATTTGTATTTTGTAATATTTTGCTCGTATACAGGTGCGGGCTTATATTTATGAATTTCATTTATATTCCTGCAAAATATTGTTGTGTTAATAAAAAGCATTCATCGCATAATGATAATATATACACTTAATTTAACTAAGTAGTCAATCACCAAAGTGATTGATTGGTATGCTATTGCAATTCAAATCTAATCAACTTAAAATGAGTTTTAAGTACTAGAAAAGGTTAGGTCACTTATGAAAAATAACGAGCGTGAGTAATGCGAACCTAATATTTGTTTTCCAAAAGTTCCATGTCAAAATAGAATGAATAGCAATATATCACATCGAACTATAGATGTTTTGTCTAGTCACTTATCGCGTAATACGACATGCTAAGGCATGAAGAGAGGAGAAAAATCCTAGGATTTTTAGAAATTTTAGAAATTTCACTACTAAAAATTTAGCCTATCACGGCGCGTGTACGAACACACCGTGATAGGAGAGGGTCTACCACAGTGCGTCTTAGGCGCCGTGATAAACAAGATAGAACCAAAGACGCTGTGGTAAGTGAAAGATAACAGTGCCTATAGGGCGCCGTTATATCGTAATAACACGGCGCCCAGTAAGCACCGTGATAGGCTGTTTAGGGCGCCCATGAAGTGCTGTGATATGGCCCTATATATAAGGGCCCAAACCCTCAAAATCGTGGGCTTCGTCAGATTTTTAGCACTCTTCTCCTTCAGCCGCGGCAAACATTCCTCCTTCCTCTATTTTCACCATTTTTTCCAGCAAACAAGGTAAATCTAAGCTCTTAAACTCATTTTTATCACTAAAATTGGAATACCCATTGTTTTAACTATGATATTGACCAATTATTTTGTATAAATTTTATGTTTTAGGTTATATTTGGGAGAGTTTGAATTTAGAACCCTAATTTATGAAATGTGAATTTCTTGAGCATGCATTGATAATCTGGACTCTTTTAAATTTTAGCTAGACTATTTATTTACTAGAAATCATAGTTTTGGCTATGTTTTACTATTTTTGTACGAATTAATCCGAATTTATGATTTTATAATTTATTCTTTTGTTGATTTTAAGTATTGATACACCCAATTTATTTTTATTTATTTTAAGTGAATTGTGAGTTCATTTAGGTGAAAAAAATTTCAAATTGAAGGTGTTATATCAATTTGCCAATTTTATGTTTTAGATAGTATGAAAGTAAGTTAACTTGAGATCTTAAATTTTAAATTTTTTTATTTGTTGGATATACATTGTTGTTGTATAATTCTATTTCAATTTATATTTGTTAAACTTCTTAATTTGCATATGTATTTATTTCAAGTATATGAATTTTCAATTTTAAAGTGTTGTGGATTATAGGTGTTGAATTTTATTTAACATTTATGTGTATAGGTTTTAATAGAAGTTGGAGTACTTAGCTTACTTATAAATTAGCAAATTGAGCAAATTGAGGTATGTTTTCTCAAATTTTTTCTTTATTAACTTATGTCACTTTCTACATTGGTTTTTTCTTATTATTTTGGAAAGTTCAAAGTAGATGAGATATGATATCATATAGGAAATTGTACATTAATAATGTTATAATTATGTGGGATTGCTTGAGTTTATTATTTATGTTGATGTTATTTTGTCATATATAATATTTAGTTGATTGGCAACTTGTTTGTAACAAAGGAGACTATTTAAGAAATAAATTAAGTTCTCAATTTGGTAATACTTAGAAATATGAGAATAATTTGAAATAAGTGTTAATGTATAATTGGTGTTTTAGTTATTCAATTGGTTAACGCTAGAAATAGAGGAGATTATGTGTAATTTTTTCTGATACTCAATTTAGTTAGTTTTTTATATTAGTTGTTTAAGAGTTTTTTTTTTTTTTTTTGTTTTTTTTAACTATGCATAGAATGGATAAGGAATGGATGTTGGCGGATAGATTATCGACTGAGTATAAAAAGGGAGTTGATATCTTTTTGGAGTTTGCTATTGAAAATATCAAAGAATCCAATTCAATTCCGTGCCTATGTATTAAATGTGGGAATTTGCAAAAGATAGGTGTTAAAAAGATAAAAGAACACTTATATTTCAATAGAATAGATCAAAGTTATAAGCAATGGATTTGGCATAGTGAAAAGGTTTCAATTACCAGATTTTCATCAAAAAGCAGCATGAGAGATGATTATGAGTTAGATTTAAGTGATGATCTTTTTGAAATGATTTATGATGCATAGTATGAAACAGAAGTAAATCCTATTAAGTTTCAATCATTACTTAATGATGCTGAGAAACCGATCTATCTGGGTTCTATGAAATTTACAAAGTTGTCTGCACTATTGAAATTGTATAATTTAAAAGCAAGACATGGATGGAGTGATAAGAGCTTTTCAGACTTGTTAACTTTACTAGGAGAGATGTTGCCAGAAGATAATGAGATGCCACCTTCCTTTTATGAGGCCAAAAAGACTTTATGCTCATTGGGTATGCAATATGAGAATGAGAAAATTTACGCTTGCCCAAATGATTGTATTTTATATCGAAAGAAATTTAAAGATGCAATTTCTTGTCCAGTATGTGGTGAGCCTAGGTGGCAACAGAATAAGAATTCTGAAGAGGTAAAAGTTAGAACCCCTGCTAAGGTTTTGTAGTATATTTCTCTAATTCTTCGTTTTACCCGTCTATTCCGAAATCATGAGCATGCTAAGGATCTAATATGGCATGCGAATGAGAAGATAGAATATGGTAAACTTAGACATCCAACCGATTCACATGCTTGGAAAACAATAGATTACAAATAGCCTATTTTTGGAAGTGATCCAAGAAATCTTCGTCTTGGTCTATCTGCGGATGATATTAATCCTCATATAACTCTAAGTAGCAAATACAGTTGTTGGCCTGTAATGCTTATAAACTATAATCTTCCTCTATGGTTGTGTATGAAAAGAAAGTTTACACTTCTTACAATGTTAATATCAGGACCTAAACAACCTGGTAACGACATTGATGTATATTTAGTCCCGTTAATTGATGGCTTGATCAGTTTGTGGAATGATGGTGTGAAAACCTATGATGCATATAAGGATGAAGATTTTACTCTCAAGGCTATGTTACTAGGGACATGACTTCCCTGCATATGGGAATTTGTCTGGGTTTTCCACTAAAGGATATAAAGCATGTCCTATTTGTGATGAGAAAACAAGTTATCAGTTCTTAACACATGCTAGAAAATTGAATTATATGGGCCATAAAAAGTTTTTGCCTCACAAACATATATACAGAAATTGGAAAAAAGTATTTAATGGTTCTTAAGAATTTAAATTAACACCACAATCTTTAATTAGGACAGAGATACTAGAAACAGTCTCTAAGCTCGAATATAGGCTTGGAAAGGATAAGTGATATCAATAAAAAAAGAAAAAGACGCAGTAATATGAAGGTTGTAAAAACCCTAAAAAGTTGTTGGAAGAAGAAATCTATATTCTTTGAGTTAGAGTATTGGCAACATTTACTTCTGTGGCATAACTTAGATGTCATGCATATTGAGAAGAACATATGTGATAGTATAATTGGAACTTAATTAAATATTCCAGAGAAGAATAAGGATAGCATTGGTGCCCGTATGGATTTTGTTGACGTGGGTGTTCGAAAAGAGTTAGCTCCTAGAGTGGGGGAGAAGCGAACATATTTACCCCCTGCTTACTTCATATTGAAAAAAGAAGAAAAATATCAATTGTGTCATTCTTTATTTAATGTGAAGGTTCCTGAAGGTTATTCTTCTAATATTAAAACATTAGTGGATATGAACAATTTGAAACTAGTTGGACTTAAATCTCATGATTGTCATACACTAATGCAACATCTGCTACCTATAGCAATCAGGTCCATATTACTTAAAAATGTTCGATATACAATCACTAGATTATGCTTATTTTTTAATGGAATTTGTTCTAAGGTAGTCGATGTATCCAAGTTAGACGAACTACAACGTGAAATTGTTGTAACATTATGCATATTCGAGCAGTTTTTTCCTCCTAGTTTCTTTGATATAATGATACATCTTACTGTATATTTGGTTAGAGAAGTGAAGTTATGTGGGCATGTTTATTTGAGATGGATGTATCCATTTGAGAGATACATGAAAATTCTAAAAGGATATATTATAAATCGAAGCCTACCAAAAGGATGCATTGTAGAGTGTTATATCACAGAAGAAGCTGTTGAGTTTTGTTCTGAGTATTTGGTAAATGTAGAAGCTATCGGAGTGCCCGCATCTTCAAATGTTAATAAAAGCGTAAGTGGTGGTATCGTCTGTACAGTTAAACGAGAACAACTAGACCAAGCACATCGTACTGTGTTACAAAATTTAGCCGAAGTCCAATCTTTCATCGAGTAAGTTTTATTGTGAAAAAGATTTTAATTGATTGAATGTTGAATTCTTTAATAATAGTGGTTTACTTTGGGGATGATTTGTTGAAAAGAGCATATAAATTAGATTAAAACACAATTCCCAATGAAATCAAAAAGAGATAAGTGGATCCATGATGAACATCATCGAACTTTTATTAGTTAGTTTCACGAACGAGTAATTCCAATTAGTTGTTGCAATTAATAGTTTTATTTTATTTTTTTCCCTATTTTAGAGCATGAGTACTAATATGTCGGATTTTCTAATTGTTAATTTTGGATTTTGAATAGATTGTAGGCGAAATGAATAAGGCAATACACAATGTATCTGATACATTGAAATAGATATCACGTGGACCGTCATTGGATGTAATTAAATATCAAGCTTATCAAGTTAATAGTGTTCATTTTAGCATAAAAGACTGCGATAACATAAGAACAACCCAAAATAGTAGGGTAAGTATTGTTGCAAAAATCATACAATTTCCAAGTTCCAAGGATAAAAACCCAATAGAGGGTGATATGGTGTACTATAGCATTATCGAGGAAATTTCGGAACTTAATTTTGTTACATTTCGATTGCCGGTGATTATATGTCAATGGGTGGAGAGTAACCATGGGGTTAGAGAAGATGAGTTAGGCTTCACTTTAGTTGATCTAAACCGGATAGGTCACAAGAATGATCCATTTATAATGGCAACACAAGCAAAATAAGTATTTTACATCAATGATCCACTTGATGCTCGATGGTAAATTGTTCTTGCAATAAAATCGAAAGAATATCAAAATTTAGGAGTTGAAGATGAGAACGAAATACTTGTTGCTCATGAAACATTCTCAAAAGGAATTTCGGCAGAGTCTTTGATAGAAAACATTAATGAAAATGATGTTAACTATTTACGAGATGATGGTGAAGGTATTTAGATTGATAATCAAATAAAGATACCAAAGAAGTACAACTCAAATAAGTTATATCTTTTTGTTTCGTTTTTATATCTTTATGGATTGATGTTTCATTTTTTTTAATATATTATCTCCTATGTTTATATGCTTAGTATTTTCTATCTTAATTTTTCATCTACATTTGTGGTCTTATTATTTAACAGGTAATTATTGAAATAGAAAACGAAGGTGAAGATGATGTTTATCAATTTATACCATCATAAAGTCAAGGTGAAAGAGCACACAAAAAGAAACTAAGAGGATCAACTCAAATGAGGGAGTTGATTAAAAAAAGAAGTGATAACAAAAAAGAAGTTCTCTCGTACAACGAATGGGGACAACCAACTGGAGATGAAGGTAAACATTTGGTGAGCTTTTGTGGTCTTATGGTTCGTCGCAAGATCCTAATCAATATTGATAACTGGATGCTTGTACCAAATGACCTAAAAGATGAGCTTTGGCATATAATATTGGTATGAACTTGAATTTTTCTATTTCATATTTATTCGAATATATATTTGGTATTAACATTATTTCTTTTATATTCCAGGAAATATTTGTATTAGATTACAAAGCAAAAAAAGAAACTTTTAAAAGTTATGAGAAAATATGGAGAGATTTTAAGTCTAGGATTACAACTGAACTAATTAATGAGTATAGATATACTTATCCAGAGTTATTAGAGCACCCTCCAGTGTCATATGCACCATGGATTGAACCTAAAGTTTGGGATGAGTTTGTTAAGAAAAGACTAAGTGCAGAATGGGAGGAAGCTCAGAAAGTACAACAGGGAAGAGCAATGCAAAAACAAATATCCACATCGTATGTCTCGCTTGGGTTATGCTGGATTAGAATCTAAAATTGAAAAAGAGGAGGGCCGATATGATATCGATAGATCCGAGCTACGGAGTAGAGGACGTGTTCCTAAAAAAGGAGGCCATATTGAGGAAATCAAAGTGATAGTTGATAGAATTGTAAGTTACTTATTACAACATATTGATTATATTAGTAATTTTGTTAAAAATATAGCATAGTCTAATGTTCAAATTATGTACATGTTTTGTATGAAGATTATACTCAACAATTCCAGGAGGAAAATCTCGAGATAGACGGTCCTAATGATATCTTAATAATGGCTTTAGGCACTTCTGAATATTCTGGACGTGTACGGGGAATGGGATTTCACGTTAGCCATAGAAAATATTTTCATCAACCTGCTCTAACAAAGAAGCAACAATCATTTGACTTGAAATAATGGCAAGATGAACAAACATGCAAGATGCAACAAATGCTTAAAAAACAAGAAGAACGGTTCAAAGCAGAAATCGCTAAGATTCAAGTAGGACAACAAAGTAATATTGGTAGTTCTAATACAACTCCTTCATGGCCAGAAATTCAAAAGGAAGAAGTGCAACCACAAGAGATATATGTAGATCTAATGGTGGCTATAGGAATATCTTCATGACTCAAAAAAATATGTTTACATGAGTTTCTTTCTTATTTGTTTATTAATTACTTATATTTATAAATTGTGTTTGATTTTCTATATTGTAGAACCGACCATGCAAGCTTGCAGTGGGGTCTCGTGATAATATAGTTGCCTTAGGACATGTATAGGAGTCAACCTCATCAACTATTATTCACAGCAGAGAATTGGGGGGAATATAATTTTCGTGTATTATTAGAGGTTGTTCTTGATGCTACAGCCCTAATTCCTATTCCAAATCCAGATGATGATACAAGGTTGGTAGGTGACGCACTTGGATCGCATCTTGCATGGCCTAAGATGCTTGTCATCTTTGAAGATAACTTGGTATGCATACTCTTTTCCAAATAAATTTATCCTTTATTTAATTCTAATGTAAATTATTAACTTGTTTGTTAACATTTCATCATTTATTTAGATTTTAGGTGTTTAATGATATAAATAGGTATCAAACGGGGAAGAATAAGTCTTCACAACCACAGCCACCTCAAATACAAGAAAGAGTACATCCATAAAGAAAGAAAGCAGAATCTGTTACACAAACACAGTTTAGAATTGATGGTGCACCAGCTTCTATAAGATTACTATTGAATACCATTCAAAGAGTGGATGAAGGCGTTGTTGTTCATACTCCCTTTGATGAAGAAGTGTTTGGAGAAGATTTTCGTTTGCCCGTGTTCAAAGAAGACATAATTGAGTTTTGCATGTTACAAAAGATTGGGGCCGTTCCTATTACGTTATACATGAGGTAAAAAGTTTATTTTTTTCATATATATAACACTTCATATATATACATGTATCCATAGTTGGTAATTATCTAATACAACACTTGATTCACATTGTATTTTGCACTTGTAGGCGTTTACACTGTTTAGTGACCCAATATAGCTATCAAGACATGTATATATTCATGGATCCTAGTGCAGTTTCATGGATCCTTGAAAGGCCTTTTTTGTTATAGTGTTCGTTGATTTAAAATTTTGACCCCTCGAGATGAACATTTGCATAGATCCTTAGGAAGGGAGTAAGAGATTGTTTAATCTGATCCCACTGCCCTCCGAGTTTTATAGTATTCAAAGACAGTTATAAAACTATAAAAGACGAACCAATATAATTAAGAAAAAACATGTATCAAGATAATAAAATAAAAAAATAATACCTCTATTGATAAATTTGAATGACGAATAAAAAGATTTGCCCCCCAGGCTATTGAAGCTATATAAAGATACATATGATGAGAGACTTATTAGTAATAATGACGAAGCTGTTCTATATTCCAAGTATGCTCGATCTTTTGTCCTCCAGTGCGAGCTAATATGTATGTTCCAGGTCGAATGATGGCATCAATAATATATGGTCCTTTCCAAGAGGGTCTAAACACACCAGCACCGTGCTCTTTAGTGTTAGGAAGAACTTGTCGAAGAACATGATCACCAACTTTAAATTGCCTATTTTTGACTTTAGAATTATAGTGGCGAGTAGTACATTGTTGATATGACACAATTCGTAACTGAGATTGGTCGCGCCTTTCTTTGAGAAGATTGAGCTCGATTCTCATCAATGTATGATTCTCATCTTACTCATATGTAGATCTTTATAACGAGCTCGCACCAATTTCAACTAGAACCATTGCTTCATATCCATAAGCCAAAGAAAATAGACTCTCTCTAGTGGTAGTACGTAGAGTGGTGCAATAAGCCTATAATACTTCATAAGAGCCTATTCAATATGAATCCAATTTGCATAATTTGGATTGAGACATTGAGCAATAATATGCGAAACCATAGTAGGAGAGTTCAAATTTCCTTCTTCTTCTTGTAGAGTAAGATCTTGTTCAGGACACAATTGAGTTCCAAAGAAAAAGCCTTCAAGGTCATGAGCTAGAACCATTGGTGGGATATGCTAACGCCAAAGCACATAATTGCTCAAATCAACCTTCAGAGTAAGTGGAACTAAATATGAGATTACTAAAAGAGTTTGAGATGGAATTGCCAAGGATACAAATCGTTTGAGCTTTGATACCAGTTAAAAAACGAGTTTGAGATGGAATCGCCAAGGATGCAAATCATTTGAGCTTTGATACCGGTTAAGAAACCAAGAAATAAAGAAAATCTTAGAGAATGAAAACTGCTTAACTAAGCTCTATTGAATAATAAGCACTATTAATAATAAGCTTACATTAACAAAACAGTATCTAATAAGCTTATGTAGTTGGGTTAACTAATCTCAGTAACTAATTATAAGTGGTTATTAAACCATTAGCATTTACAATTTGTTAGGAATACTAATATCTTAACAACTCATATTTGTTGTACTGTTAGGCTAAATAATTTTTGTAACTAATTACAAGTGATTAGTATTAGTAACCATTAACCAGCTCAGCATTGCATACTAATAGCTTTGACTATTATTCTCAATAAGAAGGGTTTGTTTAAAGAATTTGGTTTCCAAGAGTATTGATTGATTAAGAGTTAGTTTCCAATGTTTATTTTCTAAATTAATCTAGTCATGGGACTTCAAATGATAATGAGGCTAGAACTTGTAAATAAAATTTTAGATAATAAAATGGTCTTTATTTTCATTTATGAAATCAATTCTCTATTTTCGAACAGGTAAATTGATAGAATTTTTTTTTTTAAAATAGAATATGTAAATTTCTATTTTTTAATTATTAAATTAAATATTGCTGTAACGCATTTTACATAACGTACATTTCTAAAAAAGTGACATTCCACGTCACTTATACCACGTCGTTTGTACTGAAAAATGAGGTGGTATTAAGAGTACGTCACATCGTACAAAAGCAACGTGACATTATCATATACCACGTCACTTTTGAGTTAAGCGACGTGACAGCAATTGATACCATGTCACTTCTAGGACGAGCGACATGTTATGTCGTTTTTACACATACCATATTGCTCTCCCCAGAAGTGATGTGGTATATCGTTCACATACTACGTTGCTCTCTCCAGAAGTGACGTGGTACCTTCCTCTATCAGTCGGTCCCTAGCTCGACTCCATCACAGTTCTTCTTCTTCTCCAAAGGACTCGAGAGCATGAAAAACCCTTATTCGTCGCCAACTTTCGATTTTCCAGCCAAATCACCACCATTTTTGGTGATTTTAGGTATTTTTTCTGCCTTTTAACGAGCCCAACACTCCTATTGAGTTATTTTCTCATATTTGTAAGTTTTTCTAGCTTTATTTTGTTCTAGAACCGTTTGAAATTTTCTCATCTCACTGTTGTAAAATCCGATTAATATGTGATTTTTTTTTTGTTTATCATGTGTGTTAGGTTCGTTCTTGATCAAGTTTTGTAAATTCTACATTAAATTTTGTTCCTAACAAGAAATTTTGAGCAATTTAGGTATTTTTTCTTTTTTTTTTTAATTTTTTCCAAATTATTTAAATTTACTTTTTTAGTTAGTCTGAATGATAATTTTAGGGTTTAAATTAGTTCCTTTATACTATTAAATGTTATATGAGAGGAGTTTGTACAATGTATGTTAAAATTTTACTATGTAAATTAGGTTATAATTTTAGGTAATATATAGTATTTATAATGTTTTTGAATATGGTTAATGTAATTTTAATGATGAATTTGATCATATTATCGTAGATAATTGTCAATTTAATGATTAATACAAAATTTAGATGATTCATTAGTAGAATTTGTATTAGGTTTTAAGTTACTGTATGTTTTATGTATGTTTAAGTTGAAACTCTTGAATATGATTGGTGGAATTATAATATGGTAAATTGTTGTTAAATTAGAGATAATTATATCAATTAGAAGCTTAGTTAGTGGATGAGTGTTTGTATGAAATATTAGTGCCTTAAATGTGACTATGTTAGTATAGTTATGTTAGTATATTGACATCGAAAATAATTGAGAAATAGTAGTATATGAGCTCGAATTGGTTATTATGTTTAAATTAGTCATATTAGTGTTTGTTTTACAAATTTTTTCGGGTATTTAACTCTGAAACATCAAAAGTAGTAAAAAGAGTGGTCCTGATTGGGATTTAATAAAGGTACGATTTAGATTTTACTAATTTATTAAATTATTATATTAGATGATCTTTTTTTTTTACTTGCCAATATCAATTAAAAATTTTATTGGAATTGTAATATCCACATCAACTAAATAACGTAAAATGTGGTTTCTATGTTATGCACATGATGCAGGAAATTGTCATGGACACTAGCCTATCTGAGTATATAACTTTCTAACTTAACACTTCTCTTAAACGATTAAGTATAGTAATTATGAATATATAATTCTTATCTAATTTATATACATTTTATTTTGTAGTGCTGTGGCAGAGAAATGTACACTATGGATGAGATTAATGAAGTTTGAGAGGAATTGGCCGATAAGCTTATAGAGTATTCATATGATGAGGTTGACTTACACTATCACTTAGTCTTTTTATGTTTGTGACTTTGTTAGTCTAATTATGTGACTTGAACTATAATTTAGATTAGTTTAGGAGGTTTATGTAGGAGTTAGCTATGTATTATAGTGAAAAAATATAATTTGTATAGTGGATTGTTGGAATTTATATAGTGGATTGCTGTTTATTGATTGAAGGTTGTTTTGAGCCATTTTTGGCCAATTTTGGTTCTGGTTTGTAATGAATCCAGAGGATTTTTATGCCTCTGGAAGTGAGTTCCACGTCGCTTCCTCAGGAAATGATGTGGTAGGCTTATTCCAGGCCACATACCATATCGTTCTCTAGAAAAGTGACGTGGTATCATAACCTACCACGTCGTTTTTCTAGTGAGCGAATGGTAGCCCGGCCTACCACGTTGCTTATTATATAAGTAACGTGGTAGATTATGACACCATGTCGCTTATAAAGTGACGTTATATTACGTAGACCTACCACGTCACCCGTTTCCACATCGCTTATAGAGTGACGTGATTTTTCTATCACGTCGCCCTATAAACGACATGGAAAATAGTTCCTGTAGTAGTGGTATGAGCCAAATACGATACATATTATACTAATTATTAGATCATACTAAGCACGATCTATGTATTAGCATACTGTGTCATATTGTGCCATTGCTATTTCTCTTAGCCTGCACACTTTGTAAGTTGTAACTATTTATAGTCTGAAACAATTGCATTTTTGAGTTGGTTGGACTGAGACCCATCGGATAGAGACGTATTGAGCGGATTCATATATACTTTTACATATATATATATTAAGCCTGAAACAGAGAGAAAGTGTAAAAACTCTAATGGCTTCTTTGATCACTATTCTATTTTTAAAATATTTAGAAAATTCTTAATTTTTTTTACGATATGATTGATCCTATTATTATTTTTCTTTACTATGATTGGTCCTAATATATAGATTATAAAATATAATTTAATAATAATGATTGATTCTTTATTTAATAATTGAAACTTTGTTACGTTTAATATTTTTTTTTAAAAAAAATACATTGAACCTATATTTATATTTATAGTAATAGATTGAATCTATAAAATTGTTACCTTTTAAGGTTTTTTTAGAAAATTTATAATTGTCATTATCTTAATAGATTTACTATTTATATTTATTTTAATGCATTGGATATATAACAATATTAAATTATTATATTTACGTTTAAGTTTGGTTGTCTTTTTTTTTTTCCTGTAATATATTGAACCATTGTTACGTTTAATGTATTTTTAAAAGAAAAAATATATTGAACCTTTAAAACCTAGAAAATTGTAACGTTTAATTTTTTTTTTCCCCTTTTAAAAATTTATAATTGTCATTTATCTTAATAGATTTAATATTTATATTTATTTTAAAATATTGGATATATAACAATATAAAATTGTTATATTTACGTTTATATTTGGTTGTCTATTTATTTTAATTTTTTTTCCTAATTCCCAAATAATTATCCTTTTCTTAATACATTTACTTTAGAATGTAGAGATAATATACTCTTTGTAATTCATTAAACAAAATCTAGAAGTTAGATTAGATGTATCCTTCAACAGTAAAAGAATAAATAACACTTCTAATTTTAATATATTACCATTAAAATCGGTTACTACTATATATATATATATATAAACCTTCATATAGGTCACTATTTCATTTTTTAAAATAGGAATATTTTTAAGATCTTTTGATTTTCTTTAGCAGTTCTATATATTGCTTATAATTTACTTTCGACATGTATTAATACTCTGATATTGTATCTATGTTTTATGTAGGAAAATACGTCCTATATACTGCTTCAAGATCTTAGGCCTACAAGAAATGATTAGACTATAAGAGTGAGAATTTTTAAAATGTCAGAAGTATTAAATCTATAAAATAAGAATAATATTGAGACTAAAAAATAACAACAACAAATTTTTGAATATTAATATGAATTTCTGTTGTTATTTCTTTATGTTCTATTTTTCTCTAATCTTTGAATTTTAATTTTGTGCAAGAATTTTTCTAATAATAATATTTATTTTTCCTAAATAGAATCAACAACTTTAAGACTAAAAAATATTCTAGTAATTAATACATAAATTCAAATTATATCAATCCGCGCATCAACCCGCGCGCAAGGCGGGATTAGGACTAGTTGAGTATATGTTATTAACAAAACCGATAACTCTAAATGACTAAAACTCACATAATAATATCCCATTGTATAGAAATAGAATATTCAAAACAAGACTCTCCCCACAAAATCCCAAGCTATTTATTATACTATATATAAACAAATAGAAAGATTCTTTTCCCACTTACCATTACGTTTATTGAATTTTTAATTTTTAATTTTTCTTATTCATGAATTATCACAAAAAAAAAAAAAAAGATCCCATCGATGAAAATGGCGTCGTTAAATTACATAGTTTTGACGGTTTTCATACGATAGAGTTATCTAAAATATCTATCGCTTGTTGTCTACATATATTGCCATGTTAAAATAGGTCTGTTTTAGTAATTCAGCTATGCCTATGCCTATATCCATCATATTTTATTTATTTAAATTGCTTCACGTATTTGAATTGTTAAATGCGTTCACCTCTTCATTTATTTTATTATATATATATATTTATAAAAAAAATGTCTTTTAACTTGCATTGACTAATTGGTATACAAAATTCCTTTGGATTCGGAATAATTTAATAAAATTAATGGAGCAAAACCTCCAAAAATCTCCTAATATTAGTTCTGTTAGAAAAAAAAATGTAATTTTATTATTTTTTTCCAGTTAAGTCTATTTTTTTTATTTATAGCTTTTAGGTCATCATTCTTAAATTTTTGTTTCATGTTAATTCTTTTTAATCTTTTCTGTCTAATACTGTCATTAATTAGCAAAATAACCTGGCATCAAACTACACACATAATTTATTATTACTGTAAAATTCACAACTTGATTTGTCAAAAAGAAATTGAATTGCTTATTACATTTACATTTATGTCAATAATTATGTTTGGATAGCATGAAACCACTCATATGCTACATAAGAGGAGAGTAAGGGATAGCTAATTAAACACTACCCAAAACGTGCTCATCTCAGCACAGGTAAAATTGAAAACAAAAAAAAAAATTATTATTTAAAAATAAGTTAGATCTAATTATTATATTGCTAATTTTATGGGATATATATTGTCAATTTTTTATTTTATCATTTTTAATTTTATGGGACATATATTGCCAAAATTTTATATGGTTCCAATATAGATCTAACTTGGTCCAAGTATTCATATACCTCTCTTCTAAATATATGAATACTTGGATCAAAATAGATTCATATTGGAACCATATAACAATTTTTTAATTTCTTATCTCCGTTTTGAACGAAAATAATAATTCAACTCTTTTTTTTTTCAAATAATAATTTTTTTTTGTTTTCAATTTTACCCCTGCTAAGACAAGTACTTTTTGGGTGATTGCTAATTAACAACTATTTTGGACAGAAAAGATTAAAAGGGTTTAACGTAAAATAAAAATATAAGAATGAGCATCTAAAAGCTACAAATAAAAGAATGTGGACTTAACAATAAAAAAATTAAGAGAAACACATATCTTTTCTAACAGAACTTATATTAGGAGACTTTAGAGAATCTTTCACTAAAAAATTGAGTTCAGAGTTAATTAATTTTATTAAATTGTTATGAGGTCACTGAGTTTTTGTATTAAAAAGCCTAATTTTTAATAGTTGATGGTTTATTATAGTACGTATTATAGTTTCCGAAATCCTAAAAAAGTAATTATATGCCACTTCACTGGGCCTAGTAACATTGAGAAGCTCGGTGCACCAAGTCTCGGCATCGCAAATGCCGACGTGTTGCTAAAGTTGGAGAAGAAAAGAAGAACTGGCAGCCATGGTTGCCGTCAAATTCTCCAAAATCCTAACTCTCCAAAGCCTATCCTCAAGCCAAGCTACCTGTACAACCTTGTTCTTCAGCTCCAACTGAACAAACTCTAGACCAAAGCTCGCCGTCAAAGTCTCCCAAGAAGTGAGACTGAGGTCATCGAAAAATCCAAGAATTGAAGCTCTCTACCTTCAAAAATTGAATTTCGGCCACCTGTAAGGAAGAAGAGTTGCACGAAGGTTATGTATTCTTCAAGATAAAATGTATGACAGGTTTTATAAACCTTTGCTGAAATATTTGGAATATTCTACCGATGCCGTAGAAGAAAGTCCTTTCTCAGCAAAATTAGTTTTTGGCCTTTCGAGCATCGTTTTGAAACACTGAACACTTTCTTGAACTTGTTTCGATTCCACGAGTTCAAAAAATAAGCTTCGTTTGGACAAGAAATGGTCTCAAGAAGATTCCCGTTTTTCAGAGTAAACCAACTCGATTCATCTCTAATTGTGCAATCGGGACTCACAGAGCGGCGAATGCTAGCTTTAGCTAATCTAGAGAGGTAGAGGTTCAATCACTTAACTTTTCAACATGTTTGACTATAAATCGATATATTTGAATGCTTTAGAGCATAATTTAAATTTTGTGATTAAAACAAATTGAAATGTTATATTCATAATTCAGATGCATTGATATGTTGTGAACTGCTCTAAGATTTTGGAAATTTCTTTTTTGTTATTTCTAAACTTTTGTTTTGGTAAAATATAGCGGTTAAGTTGTCAAAATTTTTAGACAACCTATAGTTATTTCAAATTGCATTTAAAGTATATTTTGGATTATATCACTTGTTTTATGATTGTTTTGAAAATGCATTATATGTATATATTATATATACTATAGGATCACATTTGAGATTATTATTGCATTGCGATAGTTTAGGCCAAAGGCGAGTTACTGCACTACTTGCTGAAAGGCCGATAAACCTGTACTGATGCAAATCAAGGAACGGTTACAAATGAGCCAATTCAAGTTCCAATTGGACCGGTTATAAGAGCTCGAGCTAAAAGGTTCAAGGAGTCTCTTAATGGGCTGATTCAAAGCATTTGGACTGAGATGAATTCTTGGAGGCCCAAGTATGATGTTCCACGTGGTCCACAAGATTGGATTTCCATTATTCAAACTTTGGAATATTCTAAAAAAGGCTCTCCAAGGGGTATAGCTCAAGGAGTGCGTGAATTACAAGCTTGGTTTCCTAATTTTGGTGACTTACCAGATTTTGATTCATCAAGGAGAATGGTTGGCTGCAACTAACTAAATTACGTTTCTTATTTATTTATTATTAGTTTTATTGTTGAGTTGTAAGGCTTGCATGCCAATTAAGATACTTTCCTTTTTTATTGTGAAGTAGGATTGTTTTAGGATAATTGTAGGAATTCAACTTTCAGAATTCAAATTAGGATATTTTAGTTTTTTTTTCTTGTTTTGGGAAGCTTCTTAGGTATTTTCTAGCAGCCAATTTCGTACTCCTTGTGTATATAAATAGCCATTAGCTTAATGAAAGGAGCAGATTACAATTTATTAAAAATTAAGAGCAATTTCTCTTTGGTTCTTTGAGAACTTATTCGAACTTATCAGAATTCTCTGTGGCATTCATCCCTTGACTTATCAATCGAGTTTTCCAACCTATATTGTGGTATTTTCTTTTATACCAAGGTTTACATCTCTTTATAGGTGTTGAGTCGAGGTTTTCCATCCGAATCTGATTGTTGAACAGTTATAGGCATCATCCTTGTTTCGAATTTCGTCACAAGTTGGCATGGTTCGTATCATATACAGAGTGTTATCTGATACATCTCATTAGACTAGTATCAGGATGGACTTTTGGATTTATAAAACATATTTGAGAAAGACTACCTATGCAAGTTCATAAAAGATATTGGTTAGCAAAAATAGTAATTGAATTCCTACTGAACTTTTCGAGCTCATCTTATTTTCCCTTACCTGCCAAGATGTATGTTCATGGACGTTTGGTTAAGTAGTAGAGTTGCTTGGTATTCCCTATGGTCTTATTTATTCTTCTGGGTTCGAATCTGTCCATTTTATCTTTCTTATTTTCTGAATAACTATTTAGCCATGTTTAATAATTGTTACAAATAGATGTATGAGGATGTTTATTTCATGATCAAAGACTTTATGTGTATGAAGACATTTTGAAACATTTTAATTCTTAAGTGATTGATTTTCAGTACTTATGTCTAATAGGTGATAAAAAAACTATGGAATTAACTTATGGATGATTAATGAACTTTTAATAAGGATGTGCTTTTTCTAAGAAGTTTTAAAACAGAACTTTGTCTGATATTTTCTGTAAAACAATTTATGAAATTTCAATTTGTAAAATTCTCAATCTGTCACCGACCCAGAGTTTAAGTCGTGATAGTTAGAAATAACAAAAAACATTGTGCAAAATGATCAGCATTCACAAGCTAGTATAGAGGAGTTGGGTTATATCACTTAACAATATATATAGGATTTACTAGACAAGTTTGTAATTTCAGAACCAATTCCTAACAATATAAACTTGACACAATAGTGTTCTTATCTAAACTCGATGAAATATTGGGCTACTGTATAACAACTCATAGGTTTAACGGATTCTATTGGAATAGGACCAACATAAATTGACAAGATTAGATAAATTTAATTCAAATCCTCTATCCAATTCTATATCTTCATTTGTGTCTAATCAATTAAAATTGTTATTACTCAATTTAAATTAGGATTGTCAATTTATGACACGATAAGATCACATGATTTAAAACTCACACGAAATTAACGGGTTTAAGTTTAGCTTAAACAGGTTCGAGTCAAAATTGAGTTGAGTATGCTAAATCATTTATTAAACAGGTCAAGTTTGAGTTAACTAACCAACCCAAAACTGAACCGCAATTGGCCATTTATTAAACATGTTATTTTTGAGTCAAACAGTATATGACCTATATAATACCTATTTAAAAAATTGTAATACTTTTAACATGTATGTTTAGAATTATTTTTGTATTTTTGAAACTTTATTATGTATATGTAATGAGAGTCTTGTGATTTTTATTTATTTTTGATGCATTTTTGTGTTTTAAGGTTGTTTAGCATGTATGAATTTATATTAAAAGTGTTAAAAAATATGTCTTAATTAATTTAGATTGAACAGGGTTAACGAGTCGTTTCATGTTAACTTAATATGAATATGACTTATTTGAATAGACGGGTTGCATGACTTGTGTCGAGTCAATCAGTTTATAAAAAGTCAAGTTGGTGTTAGAAATTTTAATACAATTATTAAATGAATCAGGTTCAAATTTAGGTATATATTATTATTTATGCGTATATATTAACATGACATGAACAAGACTCGCAGACATGAATTGCTATATCTAGTTTAAACTATAATTTTTTTTTACTTTATCATTTTAATTTTCAATATGATGTATCACTGATTTATTAGTTAAAATATTACTAGCTGTTTTCATCAATGCGAATTACAAGAAGTTAATGAATTATTAAAGTCCTGGATAGCTTCTTCTTCTTCTTTTTTTCTTTAATTTTATATACATCTATAAATAATTAAAGTGTTGGATTGAATAGCTATTTGACGTAATTTATATATTTTTTTTTGTTAAACAAAATTAAAAATTGACGTGGATTATCAAGGGAACGTGTCCTTAGGCCAAGGAGCACGCGTCATTTGATTTTTTAATTATATTTTCATCAGTATATTCCTTATATATACATACAAACATAAAACGTATGGTCAATACCTAAGCATTAAAGCTGTATTCCAATTAATACTCCCCCACTCCTCTTCCTTCATTTCCAACTTTTCGTTTTCTCTCTAATTCATATTCTCGTCATTCATTTCCCTCCTTTTACACACACACACACACATAAATCTATATATATATATATATATGTATATGGCGAACGAAGAGGGTCGGACATTGGACCCGGAGAAGCAGAGGCTTCTGATCACTCAGCACAAGGAGAAGCACTTCACCGCTGGCGAGATCGTTCGCGACATCATCATCGGCGTCTCGGACGGCCTCACCGTCCCCTTCGCCTTGGCCGCCGGTCTCTCCGGCGCCAATGCCACCTCCTCCATCGTCCTCACCGCCGGCATCGCCGAGGTCGCCGCCGGTGCCATCTCCATGGGACTCGGCGGGTACTTCATACGACATTTTCTCGCCTATTTTCCTTTTCTCATTTCCAAAATTTTCTATTGATCAGATTCGATTTCATGATTTTTGAAGAATTGATCCAATTTTATTATATTTATTATATATATATAGGGTATATATATATATGGGATATATTTGGTGCGTGAATTAGGCTTTAATAATTAATTTTCTGCATAAGCAAACAGTGGGATGTGAAGGTTGGGTTAATAGGATTGGTGTTGGTTATTGTGCGTACAGATACCTTGCTGCAAAAAGCGAAGCTGATCACTATTCCAGAGAGTTACGAAGAGAACAGGAAGAAATTATAGCCGTTCCTGAAACAGGTTTTCTTTATTATTCCATTTTGTTCATTTCTTTCAATTTTTTTTTCCGATTTAAATCAATTATTTTAAATTATAAAATTATTTATGTTTTTTTTTTCAATAAATAAATTGAAAAAAAAAATTGGGATATTAATATGGCAGAGGCGGCCGAGGTTGCTGAGATACTCGCAGAGTATGGGATAGAGCCACATGAATATGCACCTGTTGTTAATGCTCTCAGAAGAAAGCCCCAAGCCTGGCTCGATTTTATGATGAAGTGAGTTTTATTCTAATCTCTATTATAAATCTAAATGAATTTTAAATAAAACAGAATAAAATAAAAGAAGCTTAGAATGCATGTGTGACAAGTATATGTATGAAACGGTACACGAATATCCAAAATCTTAGGATACGCATCGAGTCATTGACTCATTGAAGTTTTTTCTTTTTTCTTTTTTTTTTTTTTGCCCTTTTCTCTAATAATTATTTGAAAAATAATAATTCTTCGGGAAAAGAAAAATTTATAGAATATTCATGGATGTAGTGGCTTGCCGCTTGTGAAAGATTCTTGTAGGACCAATTTGGCAGGAGGAGCATAAAATATAGGTCCACTATTAGCCAAATCCACCGACTGGGATATGAAAGCTAAATTCCACTATGGAATGGTAATAGTCCAATTTAAAAGGTGGGTCACTTTTAGGATGTGGACAAAAGCCATGTGAGACTGGGCATGGTTGCAATTGTAAGGCATTTAACATGATAAGTGATATCTTATCTTGTGTTAATGATTACAAAGATTAAAAGCTTTGGATTAAACATGTCTTTCTCCTTTCTAAGAAATTTTGTTTAAAAAAAATCATGTCTTTCTCCTTCATTTCATTTGAGGCTTCTTTTTTTTTTTGGGAATAAAAAATAATGATTACCCGCACCAACTATATTTTGGATAATAGTTGGTGAGTGCTTTTGAGTTGGTTGGTTGGTGAGTGTTTGTGAGTTGAGCAATGTTATAAGATATTAGTGGTGCCCAACATTACAACGATGTGTCCTTCTTTTATTAGTGGTTCTAATTAATAAATTGGTCTCATATAGATCCACCTAAAATATATTTATAATTAACTAATAACGGACATATGTGGTGCTAAGAAGACATAATAATAAGAGATGTAATCAAGAAAGAAAACATATACTTGTCAGAAAAGAAGTCAACACCGCAAAAGCTTTGGCTAATGCCGGCATATAACAATTGAAATTGTAGTGTATTTTGTCTTGTGAAATTAGGTTTTTACGGATTTTTAAGAAAAAAATTAGAAAAATAGGGTGTGCTTTGTCTTTTTGATTCAGTATGGTTTTTATTAGAAAAATATTATTTTTAAAAAATATTTAGAAACATGCTATTTTTTAAAAGAATAACTAGTAACTGATAAAAAGTTTTCAAGTTTTGGTAACTAGTAACCAAATGTATTTATAATTGATAACTGGTAATAAGTTTTCAGAAATTGGTAACTAGTAATCATTTTAAAAATAATATTGCTCTAAAATTGTTTTTAAATGATATTTTCCTAACAAAAATGGTACAGGAATTGGAAAAAAAATTGACCTCAGTATTTTTGTAATTTTTTATAGTTTCTATGGTAAAAGTGTAAGAAAGCCTTTTGTTTTCTCTTGACTTTCAGTTTAGGCCCATTTAGTGCACACGATAAAAGTTGTGGCCTTCGGATTATGACCTTTTTTTGGGTTAAGTAGGCAATTGCCACTTTTTTCAAATGTTTAACTAAATTTACCACCACCATTAGATTTTACTACTTTTGGGAGGGAATTAATCAAGAATTTATCAAGAATTTATCAAGAATGCATCAAGAATCCATCAAGATCACCATCGACGTCAAGAATTTGTCAAGAATCCATCAAGAATCTATCAAGATTGTCAAGAATTCATCAAGAACCTATCAAGAATTCATAAAAAAAAGTGGTATGGTGGTAGATTTAATTAATAAGAAAGAAAAAGTGGCTTCTAGCTAATTTTTTTCCCTTTTTTTTATATAGAAATTTAAGTGGATAACCAAAATTTTAAATTTGATTAAGTGGATGTACACTTTTAAAATTTTATAGCTAAATGTCGAGGTATATATATTTTTACATTTATGGCATGTTTGATTGTGTGGAATCAACTTTGGAATAGAATCTTCATTCCCATTCCATTGTTTGCTTTGACATTTAAACAAAGGAATAGAATTCTTTTGGAATCATAATTCCATCATTTAGTAGAATACCAATTCTATCCAAAAAACTGTATAATCATGATTCCAAAATTTTGCTTTTATTTTTAAAACATCACTTTTCCTTTTTGCCCTACTAGAGCATTTAAAATTAAGGGTATTTTGGTGAATATAATACTTATTCCATTTCGAACTACTAAATCAACCAAACAATGGAATATCGTTTCTATTCCCATTCCTATTCCACTTCATTACAATTCCTATTACCATTCCTATTCCATTCCATCAACCAAACATGACCTTAGTAGATACACATATCTACCAATTTTAGTTACTGTACTGAAATGCACTGGGTATATAATTTTTTATACTTGGTATATAAAATTTTACGCTTGGTATATAAGCATATATACTGGACATTTTGCTATAATATTTGACAAAGTGACATTACAAAGTGACATTTACTGAAATTGGGTCCAAAATTTGGTAGTCTTTTTTTTTTGAAGTCGCTAAAATAAATGTGTACTTTATTATCTGCGTATCAGCTGATTTATCATAAAAGTTATCTAAATATCCCTTATTAGAGGAGTTCCAAGTGTCCTAAACATACTGTTTATAAATCCATATCAGACGTGCATGTCCAAATGGCCCTGTGTCCCTCCTCTAGAGACATTAGTTGCACCCCAAAAGGAAAAAATCATTCCAGAAAGGAAAAAGAATAAATCTGTAAGTAGCTGCAACTTTTGATCGAAGACATGATGAACTTGTATGCAAACTACTAAGAGAGAAAGAGAAAGAAAAACAAAAAAATAAAATAAAATAAAATAAAGTTTTCTAATTAATGTTACAGGTTTGAATTGGGACTGGAGAAGCCAGATCCAAAGAGAGCACTTCAGAGCGCCATCACAATTGCAGTTGCTTACATCTTGGGAGGGTTGGTGCCACTCATTCCTTACATGTTTTTTCCGAGGGCTGCAGATGCCGTCGTTGCTTCTGTCGTCTTAACCTTGGCAGCACTGCTGATCTTCGGCTATGCCAAAGGTTACTTCACTGGTAACAGACCCTTCTTGAGTGCCGTCCAGACCGCCCTGATTGGGGCCATTGCTTCTGCAGCTGCTTTTGGCATGGCAAAGGCTATTCAACATTGAACATCGCTCTCTTGATTGATTTCTTTTACGGTAGTATTCTTGTCTGTATTCGACAGAAAATTTAAGGATATTTGGTTCTTTTCTCTGTTTGTTTCTGCCTTGTTCTGCAAAAGATTCTGCCAGTTCCTAGTTTTCATTTTTCTATATTTTGGAGTCTCCTTTCGTTGTTGTTTTGAGCTTGTATCCCTAGTTAGTACTTCAAGTTAGCACACAGGAAAAGTTATGAAGTTAGCGATTCAACATTCCTTCTAGTGCTTCTATAGGAGGACGGAGGCTGGCTCTAAATCTGTAAGCTTTATGAACCTTTTGTTTTGTTTGGCTGCTCTAATACAGCCACCAGAATAAACCCTTCCGCCTCACTGTTTTCATTTCTTTCACGCTTTCTTTATTCCTCTGTTTTTATAGTCATTAATTGCAATATATTGCTTATGTGGTTACCTCGATAGGCGACTCTTGGATTTGATGTAAATTTAAAAAAGATACGAGAATTCAAAAAGGAATCAAATCTAGTAAAAAGCAAATTTCAAAAAACCTTAGTTCGGCCCCTATGGAGCCTTCCATTTTCAACTAAATTGCACGAGAGAGAGAGGTATAATTAGATTTCTGTATTCTGAATCTGAATCCCTCGACTTCTACGATGTTAAGTTAAATACAGAAGAAGGAATGTGATTGAGGTGGAAACGGGGAGCTAATCTGGCTATGCACTTTTGCTTAAGCGACTACAACACATTAACTTCATGTTTACTAATTCGTAATTCGTAATTGAGAGTAAAAGAAAGAATTTTGTACCAACTACTTAGACAAGAAAGAGATCCTAACCTTCCCCACTAATTATTTCTTATTCCCTTCATTCTGTTCCCTCTTTACGTTTACTAACCCCTTTACGGATTAGAATGGATGGCCTAAAAACAACTTAAAATGTTATCTAAGAAAGACAGACTACTAACATAACATTCCTTCCAGTGGACGAAATATCAAGAAGCCAAAATCTAAAATTATTAACAATTAAGGCGAGAATTGATAAAGTAATTGGACTTGATAACATGCATCAACAAATCATTGTCACTTCAAATTTCCGGTCGCTGTCTCTGCATAATAATTCCGTTACATTGTAAAACGAAAAATAGCATGTATAAATATGTATGTATGAGAATATATGTATTTAAGAACTAAGAGAACCAACTTACATTTGCTTGGATTAGGTAACTAAGAGAACCAACTTACATTTGCTTGGATTAGGTTATTGCAGAAGAAGATGGTGAAAAATTTTGGTACTATATATTAGCCACAGTGCAAGGATATGTCTCGTGGCCATATCTCTCTTCATGTCTCGCGTTTGTTTTCCAGTTCAGAAGACAAAATTCCCATTTGCTTGGTTAAAGTTTCCGTGTTGTGAGACTTTGCCGACTGAGCTTCAAAGACTGTTGAATCGATCCCAAAGTTCTGAGAGTTTTCCATTTGTTCGAAGGAATCGAAATTTTGAGACTGTTCCAATGGGATTCTGGACAAGGTTGAGTCCTCCATTCCAGTGTCAGGGGTATCTTCGTCATCTTTTGTATCTTGAGCATTTTCTCGGAAAGGACTGGCTAAAAGAAGCTGCTCCCACGAACCGTCGTCATCAGACAATTCTGGTAGAATAAATGGGGCATGAGTTTCTAATGGACTCAGTTTCTCATCCATAAGAACCTTCATAAAATCAGAGTTCAAGAAGAAATCTTGCATCCCATCTGGATAAGAACCGGACTCCGGTGGTTTCTCTGCTGCAGCTGATGTTGACGTAAACATAGGGTGTGAAGTTTCATCTGTGGGTGGTAAGTATCTTACCATAGTACCATCAGAAGCCACTGGTTTATCATCCTCTAAAACTTCCTGTAGCATATTGCCTGCTTCACTCATGCGCCAATTGTTTTCTTTCGGTTGAAGAAACTGAACAAAAATCCCAGGACTTTGCACGGCCATCACTAGAAATGACAGCATCTGCTGCTGATTCTTTTCCATTCCCTGAAGGCGCTCTCTCAAAACAAGCAACTTATTTTCTGCAGTTTCCTGGTGCTGCCTTAGTTTGACCAACTCCTGTGTAAGAGCATTTTTATCGATCTTTAGGTTCTCGACCTCCTTCCAGAGACCATTTTCAACGTTCTCAAATGATTCTTCAGGGTGGTGTTCTTGCTGTTTCGTTGTTTTTCGCTGATCTGGACCTTGAGCATACTTTCTTCTACAAATATTCTTTAACAAATGCTTCTGGCCTCGAATAAAACCATCATTTGCAAATATCCAACGATCTGTATCAACTTTTCTAAAGCCCTGTAAACATTTATGAATTTCCATGAATTGGCTATCACTTAATTGTTCAAAATAAAAATTTTCAAGAAAATAACTCAAGAAAGCATTTATCAGATTCTAAACTAAATAAAAGAGAAGAATTTCAATTATACTTATTTGGGAATTTGACGTGGGTAGTGGTAGTTTGGACTAAAATGACTTTTTCAGGAGTATTTTGAAAAATAACTTTTCTAGTAGTATCACAGTATTATGTAACGGGATGACACAATTTGTAACCAATTGACTGGTCCAAAAAAAGTAATAATTTCATGGTCATAGATAATATAATCTGTGTCACACAAGAAATATTGAATGATTTATTTTAGCAAGAAATAAATCTTTAGCACCACCTTTTATGAATGATTTATTTTAGTTATCAGGAAAAACAATATATTGATGCAAAAGAGTCCCATGATAAACCAGCACTCAAAAAGTCATGCAAAGATAAGCCAAGTTGTTACTCATCAAGAAGAAAAATTTGGAAATAATATTTAAGGATAAGAATATTCTTTTGAATACTGCATAAACACAATAAAGAGACTAAGTATCACCATTGCTTAGATATTGTTATACAAACAAATGACTAATAGGGACAAGGGCAATTAGGGAACAACTCTAATCCAGATCCTAAACATCAACCAAAAACAATGAAGAGTAAATAGATAGGGATCACTCTTCCAGCAAAGAGCATAAACCAGTTCTAGATGATTGATTATATGAAGCCAAGTAGCCAACAACTAAGAGCCTCGGATACCAGATGTTTTAAAGAGCCCTGCAATGTTTAAGTGTTTCTCTTAGTTCTTACTAATTCTTTAGAAATAAAAGTTGGAAGAGCATAACTCAAGACAAGTATTTCTCCAATCCTAGATTAAATAAAACAAACGACACAAGAGATGAAACTGGGATACAAAGTAAGGTGAGATAATTTTGATTAGCATAATTAAAGCCAATTACATGTGGGTGTGACTGTCTTGAGGACTCTGATAAGATGATATGAATCTGCTATACCAATACTGACCAAAAAAAAAAGGAAATTTTCGCAAGACCAAAAAGTCATGCAAGTAGAAAGCCAAGTTGTTAATTGTTACTCATGTACAACTTTAATCCCAATCCCAAACCTTTTTCTTCAAAAAAAAGATTGAAAAGCTTGTACAGTAGAATTACATTTTCCTCTGGTAATCCAAGCATAAATCGAAACAGGAAGAACCCAAATAATAATATGAATTATAATGATAATAAAGTCAGAAAAATGCTCAGTATGAAACTCTATTACTTCCATGATAGTCAAAAACTGAAACTAAGTTAAACCATAAAAATAAGGCAAAACAAGAAAAGGAAATAACTCTAGAAACTTTCAATTCCCTTAATCGATCAAATTTCAAATTCCATATCATGTTTTCAAAAGAAAGAAAAACTTTAATAACCGGTATAGTTTTCCACTTGAGATAAGTAGAATGGTTTTCAAAATTTATATAAGGAATTTTCAAGTTTTGCAAGTTTATTGGTTTCCATAATAAGGGAAGTTATTTTTTTTCTTTTGCTAAAAAGAGGCTTCTTAAAGGAATATTAATAATAGCTAAAAAGCTTCAATTACAGTGTAAGCATAGAGAATTATAAATTCAAACTCCTCAAAAAAAAAGACGAAAAGTGAATCACAAATACAACAATAACAAGAATTATGGACTACTATAATTCTCCAAGAGAAGATGATAACAAGGACCACTAATAAACAATTGCCTTCATCTGCTATTGGACTGCGTTCTTGGCGGATAGAAACTATGATTCTAACACCAAAAGAGATCCACGCCCGCTGAAAAGAAAATTAACTTATCCGCATTATAGATCTAAATCAAAGAAAAATTCTCAGATTCAAGATCTAATAAACGAAATTTAAAATCCACACAGATTAAAGATCAGGTGGTACAAAATCCACACAAATGTTGTACTACAAGATCTAAATCTGGACTTATTGAAAAAAAAAGCCTTTGTCCCTGAAAGAGAAAAGAGGATAGGAGAGGAGGAGGAGAGGCTGGAGAAGGAGATCAAAGCACTCCCTCTCCGGCCTCTTGTGAGAGCGATGGTAAAAGTTTTTTGAGCAAGAAGGAGAATGGAGGCTAAGGTTTTTTAAGAGAGAAAAAGATAGAGGTATCTATCATTAGTTAGTGTAATAAGGGAAGTAATTTATTTAGTGTTTTTCCTAAAAAATTTTCCAAAAGCAAGAGCTTCCTTAAATGTGTTTCAATCTTTAAATGATTTTTAAGTTGTCACTATAAGATTCAGTAACAGATTTTCGTTAAACTCGTTTAGAAACCCCTTAAGTATTCTTCCAAAAAAAAAAAACCCTCAAGTAACCGCCCGGGTTTAGGGGCGTTATAGTTTGATTCCGAATTATGTTCAGTTTTATCATTAAACCTTTTTTAAATTCAGGCTTCCTCAAGTCTTGTTCCACAGTTCAAGGGGTACAAGGAAGAGAACAACTAGTGCTCTTCCTCCCTACACTATAACTGGTTAAAGAAGAGAATGTTAATAACTTGATACATGATGAAGAACAAACAAAAGCTTCAGCTTGGTGAAGGGTCAAGAAATTAAATCAGAAAGATAGGTCCTTACAAGTTGTTGATCATTACCAATTTGATGATCTAACTAGAGAACACACTACAATTGTATTCTATATAGGACAATAAATATTGTCGACCATTCAAAAACTACAAATGGGTCATAAACAATGAATGTTGATATTCTTCCATGTTACAGGAAAGAATCATCTGCAAACGACAATCAATTGAGAACAAACAATGCAAACAAATTCAAGAACTAGAACTACCCAAGTGAGGCTAGCTCAATTGGTTTAGGCTCCTTGGGAGTGTGTGTGAGTGTTGGGAGGAGAGGGGTTTCGAATTTAGTTACGTCAATTCATGTATAAATTTCATAAAAAAAATTTAAATTCAAGAACCACAACCAAATCCAAACAAGCAATTCCCACATACAACTGCATAAAAATAATTGAAAAATAGAGAAAATTTGAACAAAAACATAATGACCCAAAAAATGAAAAGTTACAAATAAATAAATAAATAAACAAGTAAAGAGAAAAAACAAGAGGAGGCTTACATAGATATTGAGTTGTCTCATGAAGCTAGAGAAATTGCTGTGCTTGAAATACTTTGGGAGCAATCCTGCAGAGAATTGGGTCATATCCCATATGACGAAGCTGTCGTTGGTGTCGTTCCATGAGATGATGGAGTCTGTGGTCTCATCGTCCACCATCTCGTAGCATTTCCTCAGGAAAGGCGCAATCGCAGCCAACGACGCAGACCCACCATCCCCAGTCTCCGAAGGCTTCACCATAACTGTACGGATAGGCAGAAGAACCCCTGCAAAGTTTGACGACCCCAATTCAAAACTCACCTCGAAAATCCCCAAAAGAAAGAGATATAACTCGTTTAATTGTAGTAACAAGTAGTAGTACAGAACAGAGGAACTGACAGAGAAGCAACTTGATTTGTTGGTGTTTGGATGTTTCCAGCTTCCTGCCGTGTGAATTGCTTTTTTTTTTTTTTTTTTTTTTTTTGAAATAGATGTGGGTTTTATTAGTCTTTGGAATATGCTGGGAGACTTTAGTTTTAGGTTGCGTTTGGTAGAGGGGAAAAGTGGGAGGAAAGAAAATGATAGAGAGAAAAGTGGGGGAAAAATGAAAAAATGGGTGTTTGGTTGGAAGGAAAAGAGAGAAGAGGAAAAGTGGATGGAAAAAAAAGGTTGTGGGTCCCACTATTTTTTAGTCTCTCCAAATTGGAAAGAAAATTAGAAGGGAAAGATTTTACAACTACAATCAATGTGAAATTACACATTTATTGTTAAATTTTAAAATAAATTAGCATAATTATAAAGGACAAATTGTAATTTCACAATTTTTGCACTTTCTTTCCTTTATGCATACCACACAATATTAAGGAAACACATTTTCCTTTCCATTACACATATTTTCTTTCCTTCTTATTTTTTCCTTCCTTCCTCTTTTCTTTCCTTCCTATCAAACACAGCTAGTCTCCTTTGGGTTTGGGGCCTTAGGCTTTGACCAAACACAGCTAGTCTCCTTTGGGTTTGGGGCCTTAGGCTTTGACGGCTGAGGTGAGAGAAAATGACATGGGGCTGAAACGATTTTCTTTTTTTTGGTGCACTTTTCTAAAAATAACATGTTTAGGAGTCTCAGGGATTTCTTAACCATAGGTATTTAGGACTTTTTCATGGTCAAGAAACTCTTGACCATAGATAAGACATTTTTGACACTCTTAAAAATATCATCTTTGAAAAAAATATATAAAAAAGTCATTTTGGCCCAGATTAGTCCTACCATGTCCTTTTTCTTTTAGAGGTAAGTAACAAATAGAGATTTTTTTTTTTCATTTTTAGGAAATCCAATTTTATATAGTAATATTTAAAAGAAAAAATTTTGATTTTAAATGGTAAAATTTCAAAAAAAAATTGAAAAAATCCAAATTTTAGAATTTTTTTAAAAAATTCCAGATAAATTTTAAAAATATCACAATTAAATATGTATAGAAAAATATCATTTTTTATAAATTGATAAAGTATTTGAGATAAATGATCAAGTTACTTGAGCTAACGAGTTTGGTTAACTCGAGTATCTTTAGAAATATTTTTTAGAAAGTGGCATTTTTCTATTTTTTTTGAAAAGTGTTATTCTTCTAAATAAATTTTTGGAAAAGATATATTTCTACACAAATCCAATATTTTTCAAAAAGTTTAGCCTATCCTGATTTTTCAATTTTCAAACTTCAGGCCTGATTTTTTTTTTTTGTTTTATTTTGTAAGAAGCCCAATTTTTGTAAAAATAAAAAAGAAAAATTATAGATGATCAAAACTATTTGAAAAATCCCATTTATTTAAAAAAATTATCACTTTTGAAAATATTTAGAAAAAATACTATTTAAAATCAATTGATGAGGTACTTATAATTTTCAATCATTAACTCAAAAAACTGATAGGTTATTTAGTTACCTTGAATATTTTTGAAAAATACTAATTTTTAAAAGAAAAATATGATTTTTCTAAATAAATTTATAAAGCGCTGTTTTTCTAAACAAAATTTTAAAATGATATTTTGAAAAATGAATCTAGGATTTTTCGAGGGGAGGACAAAAAAAGAGAAATTTATGCCTAGTACCCATTTTTAAAACTTATTTTCATAAATACTCATTTTTAATTTTTCTTTCAAAAATACCTATTTTCATGGTCTACATTTCATATGCAAAATATGAGTGATCCACATTTATAATATACATTTTATTTATGAGGTATAAATTTCATGTATAAAATATGAACAGTATATATTTACAATGTAAATATTTTCCACGGTTTACATTTTTCATTATAAATTTGACTTGTGGTATACATTTTAAAATGTGTACCAACTTTTAGTTTAATTTTTATTCATGAAATGTAGATCACGGTATATATTTTATGCATTATATGCATACCGTGGTCAGGGTTATCTCAACATAATTTGAGGCCCTAAGCGAAACTTTAAAATATAGGCTTTTTTCAAAAAAATAAAAAAATTAAGAACGATCTATTTAAAAATTAATTTTTCTTGCCTTTTTAGATGCAAAAGAATTAATCAAATCTTTGTATTCAAGCTTATCCAAATTTTTTTTTTCAATAGACAATATACCTAATCCACTTAGTCGTTCTTGTGATATAGTTGATATTAAGTAAGATTTTATCAATTTTAGCTTTGAAAAACTCCTTTCTGCAGAAGCAATTGTCGCTTGAATTGTTAACAATATTCTATAAGCAATACTTGTATCTGGAAAAGAATCTACCCTTTTAATGTAATCAAGAATTTCGATAGGAATACTATTTTTCTTTTGTAAAAGTTCTCTTAACACTTTTAATTCTAAAAATATATCTAAACCATTAATGTCAGAAAGTCCATCATATTTTAGAACATCTTTAAGATTCAAAGAATTCGTTTTCAAAATATCTTCATCTAATGACTTTAGTTTCTTAAAATTGAATAAAAACCCAAAAATATTTTCAAATACTTGAAACTGCTCAAATCTGATTCTAAGTGAAAAAATAACACGATCAACTATGTAAATAAAATATTCAATTCTAAATGATTCTTGAGCAGATTCTATTTTATCACAATCAATATTTTCATCAAATTGTATTTTTTCTACGAATCAAATATTTTTCACGAAATTTGGGTTCTATGTTCATATTATTTGCAATCTCTTTAGCTGAAATTATTGTAGACACAAATTCATTTTCCCTATAATTTTCAAAATAAGAAAGAAGACATTTTAACTGATCAATAGCAACATCAATATGCATATCTTCACTTTACAAGCTTTTACTAACTGAATTAACAGTAAATAAGTTATCAAACTAGATAGTCATGGCTAATAAAAATTCAAAATTCTCTAATTTATACGTTGCTAGATATTTAAATTCACTCTTTATTTTAGAATCTTTACTAGTTTCTTCTAGTTTATACAAAGCATCTCTTATTTTTGGAGCTTGAAATCTAATTGCCTTAACACTCTCAATACGACTTTCCCAACGAGTTTGTGAAAATATTTTTACAGTAAAATTTGATATATGATTTTTTAATATTTTCTATCGTTTTGTTGAAGAAGAGAATAATGAATATATGCGTTGTAAAATTCCAAAAAATGATACAGCTCTAACACAAGAGGTAGCAACATCACAAAGTACTAAATTTAGATTATGGCAACCATAAGGTATATATAATGATCTAGGATTTATCTCCAGTAAATTTTGTACATCTTGATATTTTCTTTTCATATTAGAACCGTTATCATACTCTTGTCCTCTTACATCATTGGTGTCAAGTTTCAGATTTTTAATTTCTCCTATAAGTTCACTAAAGAGGCTTTTTCCAGAAGTATTATCTACTTTTAAAAATCCCAATAAGTATTGTACTACCCTTATTGGACCTGTTGACATATCTACATACCTCAGTATAATAGACATTTCCTCTTGATGACTTGAATTTGGAGTACAATCAAGTATAATGGAAAAATATTTTGCCTCTTTTTTTAAGATTTTACTTTTGACTTCAAGTGCTAATATTTGAATCAACTTATTTTGAATATTATATCCCAAGCAATATTTTTGAATCTCATCATTATGAATACACCAGACATGTTCTTTCATTATTGGATCAAATTCAGCAATCATCTCAATTAGACTCAAAAAATTTCTATTGTTCTCTTGATAAATCTTCTTGTTATTTCCACGAAATGTCAAGTTGTTCTTAGCTAGATTTTTAACAACAATAATTATTCTTACTAAAATATTTCTCCAATGCTCTTTCTCTTTATTGATTCTTAGACATCTCTATCAATAGTTCTATTCTTTACCAATCTCAACTCTAAATCAGCAGAAGCATTCATGTTAAATATTTGTTCATTACTTGTTTCATGACTTTTAAGTTTGACTCTAAGATTTCTCCAATCATTAGTTCCTTCATTGCCTAATAAATGGTTCATGCTAGACTTGGTACTAAACAATTTGCAACAAAAGCAATATACTCTGTCAAAATTTTTTGAATATACCAACCATCTTCTATCATGTCTTTCTCCATTTGATAGTCTTTTCATATAATACAAAGTAGAAAAATGCCTAGAAATTTCATCTTTTGGAAAATTTATGTTACTTTCTCTAATTAGATCTTTTTCCACTACTAAATCTCTCAGCTTATTATCAATATTTTTCCATCTTCCCCGATCATAAATATTATTTATAGAAACATCACCCAAATTAGCATTAAGATCTTTAGTGTCTAATTTGCTAATTTTCATCTTCTTCTTTATTTTCTTGACCTTCTTCATCATCGTTTAAACTACCACATATTTCATCATTTTTATCCTCTATAGGATTTTCTACTATCACTTCAACATCTCCTAACTCATTTAAATTTGATTGTTCAATTGTTTCCACACTTGAGTTGCTTACATCCCTTTTACTACTTATGAAAAAATTTTCAAGAGCTCCTTTTTGGATTGAATCAAACATTCTATTTTTCTTTTTTTTTTTCTTCTTGAGTTTATCATACTCGGATGCATATTTTCTATTACACATAATTCTTAAATCTTAACTTAGGTATTCATGAAAACAAAATTGACACAATTAAAAAAATAGAATAGCAATACAAAACTCAAATTAAAAAAAAAAGAAATAGATAAAAAATGAGTAAGAAAGATATAATCTGGATACTTTATGGCCAAGAAATATGTAGTGATAATCTCTTCAAATCAAAGTCATCCAATCTCTACTCTAATACTTTTTTCTACTCTTCACATATACCAATTGGCAATGCTAATAATAAGATATGAAGAAAATGGAGCGTAAAATGGCTAGAGAGAAGAAAATATTCAATACTTGCTGCACTTGCGCGAGCTGGACTTTTCATTCAAAACTAAAGTAGCAAAGTGTGATTGAATGGCTAGAAATTTATATTGTCCATTAAAAAAAAAACAAAAAAATGTATATATAAGAAACATATCCGTTAAAAACCAAATGTGATTGAGAACTTTTTTTTATTTATTTAAAAGGTGATGGTCTTTTTTTTTTTTATTTGAAAGGTGATGGGGCTTTTTTATAATGGGTGACCAATTAAATATAAAAAAATAACAGTAGTTAAAATATTCTATATTTTGCGAGCCTTTCTTAGTGTGGGGCCCTTAGCAATTGCTTTTTTGGATTAGTGGTTAGGCCGGTACTGACTATGGTCTACATTTTATGTTTAAAATAGTGGTAGTCTACATTTTTCCAAAAATGTTATGAAATAAAAAGAAAAAACGAGTATTTTTGGAAATATGATTTTGAAAATGAGTATTTATGAACTTTTTTCCCAAAAAAATCAGGCCATCCAGAATTATAGTCTTATAGCAAAATGACCAAATTTTTAGCCAATTTTGGATAAATATAATTTTTTCAAATACTGTAACAAAATAACTAGTATCTCAATATATAAACCAAATGCAAAATATGATGTACCAAATATAAAAACAAATATACTCAATACATAAACTAAAGCTGACACATAAGTAGATGTGCCAAGTGCATAAATATATATATATATATAGGGCATCAATCCAGTAGGTATTTTTTTTTTACCTATGCATAGATATCAATTTGGCTAATGAAAATTTTCTTTGCACATTTTTTTATATTAAAAGGTAAGAGAGAGAAATAGCATTAATGATGCACATCTTTTCATGCACATCATTATAACCGTTGGATCACCATTAGATGATGATCTAATAGCTAAAAAATAAAATACCTACATATAGGTGTAAAAAAAAAAAAAACCTACTGGATTGGCAACCATATATATATATATATTCAGCTATTCTGCTATAAAAAGAGAAAAATTGACATTATTAAATGAACCATAAAAAAGGACACACATTCTAATTTCCCCTAGAATTTCTCAATTTTGGAGACTTTGGGTTTGGATATTTGTAAGAAGCTTTTTTCCCCCCTCAATTTTCCTCCTTAAGGAGAATAACTCATATTTTAAACTCATGACATAGAAGTTTGTTTTTTATTTTAATCTTTTAATAAATATCTGATATATCAGTTAATATATTAGGTATATCAAACTGATTTAACTAGAATTTAGTAAAATAATTGATATATTAAATTTCTACATTTATGGAAAGAAACAAAAAAATTAAATCTTGTAAAAAAACAAATATTCACTCTAATTTTCCCCCTTTTTTTATTTTAATAACTTATGATCTTTTGTGAGGATTGATGATGAATATTGGTATCTCTTACGCAATAGTGAAAGATCGAAAATTATAATTTTAAACCTATTCATATGATTTAGAGATTCTTCAAACTCTGAATCAAATTCCACTAGGTTATTAGCATCCTATTCAATGATATCAGCCTTAGTTATGATGATATTTTGAATTGTTTTATCAATTTCTCCATCAGATCAGTCTGTTGATGAGGTCAATATTCCTGTCTAGATTGTGACAATTTTTGTATTTGGCGGCATGCTCAACCTGCTTATCATGTTCATGGTCAATGCTTTTTATCGCTTATCCTTGATTCGACATCTTATATATGTTGTTTCATGTTACTCGTACGACAATCAACTGGTAGAAGGACAATTAAAGAACAAATGGTTCATTAATGTATATATAATAATTTCTACGATAAATCAAAACAAAAAGTCATATATTCTCATGCTAGCATTATAGATTCTGGCAGATGTGAAGAAAGATCCATATCAACAAGGACTAATTGCATGATGGCCAATAGTTTCCCACTATTGTATTTGATCAATCCAGATATATAGGGCTTGAATATACACCAATACACTAACTCAAAATCATAAAAGAACCCATACATACATTAATTTTTGTTAACTTGTGAGTGTTCAAGTTTATGTTCGAAGGCTATTGTCGTTAGTATCCTGGGTTTAAGAGATCGAACTCAATCGACATAACCTAACCTTGTTCTTTTCGTCGATGGAAGAAATTTGCAGGTTTTTGAATTATTTCTCATGAGAATTTAGATGCCAAATGTGCTAGTGAATTATAACTACTATTTGTGAAGTTTTCCCTTCAAATCAACTAATTTCCAAGGTAAATCCCACTTAGAGATACCTGAATCAGCGATTGCATAAGAAAATGAATCCACTCAATAGAGATTGAGTTGAATAAATAACTTCTAAGGTAAGAAGAACTTATTCAAAATCACCAACAAGTAAGAATGGCAACGCGGTGGATCGGGGACGGTCTTTTAATTATCATCCTTCATTCTCAAAAGCAAATCACAATATCATACTTGCCCCATTAACTATTTTTTTAGATGCAGAGACGGTGCGGGTATTAACCAACGGATAACGGAGAAAATCGTGGTCATACATTACCCATTGATAATAACAAAATATTAAAAAAATTTAAATAAAAATATTAAATCTTTTTCACAATCAACAAAACATTAAACACAATAATATACTAATAATTTTTGAACTCTAAAATTTAAATATACAAGTATATATAACTCTCCAAATTCATTATTTTACTAAAGATATAAGAATATAAATAGTGTAAAATTAAATACATTTCTATATGTATAATAATTTTTCTATATGAACATATATATATATATATATCGGGGCGGGTACGGTATGGATTATACTAATACCGTCCTCGCATCATACGTGCATATTAACGGTGCAATTATTCACCATCCCGGTCATTTTTCTCGTTTGAGCAGCTTTTTCCTTCTTCGTTCGGATCATATAACCACGGATACCCGTAACCGTGTGCTATATTGATATCTCTACCAACAAGAGCTTCAAAACCAACATGCTTTGGCTGAACAACCCATGCACAGTCTTGAAAGTTTCATGCAACACCAAAGGTTTGAGATAGTAAATTTTTTTATGAAGTGCTTACTAATTACTTTAACGAAAAGGAATAAAATTAACAACTATATAAGTGAAAAAGCCCTTGTATAGATAGATTGATTTTTATGCTTATAACTTTCTTTTGGGTTTGTTTATTTTACTTTATTTAATATTTTCAACTATATTAGGTTATTAATTAAGGAAAATTATTCTATGGTTTAAGTTTTTTATGGCTTTCTTTTAAATGTAAATCGTGATATATTACCTATTATAGAATGGCTTGTTCATAGAATAATAATATAATTTAGAAATTTATGCAGATTTGCGTCATTATAAAATTGTTTTTGGTCAGTCATCGCGAGCAAGCTTAAGACCGTAATTTCTCCCCTGTTTTGACTTGTATTAGGATATAGATCTTTGTCATATTTTTAAGTTTTATGTAACTAATGCATCTCTACTTCTTAAAAATCTTCTTTAATAGTTAGAGGAAACGATGATAGATGCACTTAGTCGCCAATAGCTATAGGATCACTTGGTCTTTTCTGTAACCAAACAACCAAATATATATATATATATATATCTATACTTATATAAGAAAAGCGGATGAGCATACCAGGTTTTTTACTTACTTTAACCGTAAATTCATCCTAACCGTTCATTAATCTTTTGATTAAAGGCTAAAAAAAATTCAGCTCTTAAAAGAAATTGCTTCCCTCATGTACACGTGTCTTTATTTTTTTTACCTCGCTCTTTCTCACACTTGCACCTGTTTCTTTATTTGTACTTTTTTCCCTTTTTTTTCACTCGTATCTCCTCTGCTCTCCTCTCTTATTGACTTCGTCAGTTCTTTCTCCACTCTCCTTTACCCCTGCTCTATTTGATGATTTGATTTTCTTTAACTTTTTTATTTGATTTTTCCGAATTCTGGACTTGAAGAAACAGATGTGTCGACAAAAGTCGGCCGGCGGCAGTGCATGTGTAAGTTTGGGTGTTATTGGATTTTTTTTTTTTTTAAAATGGGTATTTAAAGCTCTGTTGATCATTGCTTATTTATGAGTTTTAGACCTTAACATAAATGAGTTTGTTTTTATATTAAATGGGGGTTCTGATTCTTGACTATGTTTTTTTTTTTTTTTTCGATTACCTCTTATTTTGGGATTCTTTCGTTACCTCTTATTTTGAGCTCTAATCTTGTGATTTTTTGTTTCTACTGTGAGAAAATTATGTCTTGGTTTCCTATTATACAACATGCATTTTTTAATGATGAAATCAGATTCTAAAATCAATGTTCTGTTCTTCAATATTATAAGTAGTAGGGATGATTTGGTTAAGATATTGGACATGCATTGTTGATCTGAGAACAAGAGCTCTTCTGAGGTTTGTTCCAAATATAATTTCCTTTACATGCCAATGGACTTCAAGAATATATATCTCAAATTCTATTTTGTACTTAACATACATTTTGGAATTGTTTCCATTTTCTTCGAGGTCATTTATTAGCTTTTTTTTTTTTTTTTTTTTTTCAAGGGATGAAGTTAGTTCTGGCTTCACGGGATGAACACTTTGAAGTGGAAAAAAATATATGCATATGTTTTCTTCTTTCTTTCATTTGAGAAGAGTAATGCTTGTTTTTAATTGTGAGTTTTCCTCTAATTTTTTTTTCTCGTTTTGTAGCCATTGTTTCTTAGAAAATGTTTGAGTTACAAAATAGATGCAAAGCACAAAAGATACGGGTATTAATTTCTATATCTTTATATTTAATGCCCGATGACCTTTACATTTATTTTTATTTACTTTTAAATATAGAATAATTTGTTGTTGGAATCATACTTAGTGAGATCCTGTTTGAGTCAATTTGTTGGTGGTAAGTAATTGTTTACGGTATTGTTTGGACCTTTTTTCTTTTTTAAATATCCAGTACATAGAAAGCTTACTTGGTTCTATTGAGTCATTTGTGATTTATTAGAGTCCATGTATGTTGTCGAACAACATTTTTTAGCCTTTCAATGGAAGCACCTACCTCTTTAGATGAGACAATAGTCGTTCTGACCGTCGTTGCTTCCCAATACACACACAAAGGAAGTATCTAATAACTTATGAGATGGTTTTTGTCTAAATTATTTACGTTCGATATTGGTTCCGTGACTCATCTACTTAGTGTTCGTATAACATGTTTAATGTAGAAATTTCCTAATTATAGGCTTATAACATATCCAATATATTGGGTTTAACTATCAATGTGAATAGTAACATATGGAGGCAAAGTAATGGAAAAGTTAGAGTTTGTTGTTAATATGATATGTTTAATACACTTCTGTTTTAAGCTCCAAAAGTCACAAGGGGCTAATTAGGTTTTATTATTTGAATTGTAGAACATAAATGACTATTTCCCTTTCAAGATCTGAGAATGGAGGTGTACAAGTTACCTTTGTACATTTTTCATGGCAAAATTAGTTTCCAATGTTGCAACTACAAATGTGCCATGTTATAAACTTAGCTAAGTAATATTGATTGGTCAATGTAAATATAAATTTGTATATATATATATATGTATAAATATATTTATTCTAAATCTACATTCCAAATATTGGTTGATCAGTAGTCACTGGAGTTAGTTCTTTATAACCAATTATTCCATGTTGTCTAATTGTAGTTCTGTTTTGAACAAAATTAATAGTCAGTCAAAGTTAACCAATTCATCTGAGATTGAGGGGAGAAATTAAGTTCAAAATCTTGCTCAGTTTCCATATTGCTTATTAACTTTGGTATGTGTAAATAATGTATTCAATTGATATAATATATTTATATTTATCTCTTGCTATTTTCTTGCTATGGGATTTCAAAATTCTTCTCTTGGAATCAATCTGTCAAAGGGCCCTATGGAAATGGCTTCCTATCCTTGTAAGTTGTAAGTTGTGCATAACTTGCTTGTAGATATATAACAATATAACCTGCACTATGGAAAATATAAAGAATTACCGAATTTCATTTATACTTTTGCTTATAACCACATAATACTATTAAGTTTTGATGATCTTATTGTAGTAGAAGAGAAAAAGTAATGTAACTTTATTTTTGGGATGACGAGGACACATCTCCACTATTTCCTAATGAGCCTGGCCTATATATAATTTTTTGTACAAGTGTTTTGTATGCAGGACATTATTCTCATATTATTATTTGACTTTACTCCAGAGCAGTCATGTCTCTGAGTTGGTCCTGTTGCCTCTAGAAACACAAACAAAAGAGTTATAATTCCTTCTAACCAACCAAAATAATCACTCTTATTGTAACGAGACACTGAAAACATGCTAAAGGCACGTTATCAATCTAGTATATATATAAAGAAACAAACAAGGTTCAAATTTTTTGTCCTCTCTCGTACCTTCTCATTATAAACGACTAAATCTCCTTTAAAATAAATTTGTATGGATGAAAATTACAAAATAGGGAAAGATTAACCCTTGTGAAGTATGTTTATCTTTTTTTTTTCTAAGTAACTATTTCTAGTGTCAAATGCCTTTGTTTAATGTCATTGTGTGGACTGTAGTGGTTTTGTCGAACCACACATTTTTTTTAATATTATATTTATATAATAGGTGGAGCCCACACTCATTATGAAAAGTCAAATAGACTCTTCTCTTTCTTTCTCTCCTCTCTTTCTCTCTCTTCCTTAACCCTACAGAAGCCAAAAAAAAAAACATATATATATATAACGTTCAAACGACCTCCTCCATATTGTCGCACCTCCGGCAAGACCCATCCATCGCCGACTGCCCAAAATGACATGCCATCATCTGATGAAGCTCCAGCCGAAGTCCTGCGGCTACCGGAGCTGCGAAACATCGTTGATGAGCCGAAAACCGCCGTGGAGAGATTCGCCACCGGTCGCCGATGTCAAGCCGCAATTTTGGGCTTCTCGAACTCATCTCGAAGCAAGCTTTCTCATGGTATAATATATCTTAACTCAAAACTGTTCGGATTTAATTCTGCCATTGATGAACAATTTTAAGTTTTTTTTTTTTTTTTTAGTTTTATGTATTGACTTTTTAATCCGACGGTTAGATCGTAAAATAAATCTCATATTTCTAATGTACTCATAAAAGCATGAATTCTGTTATATGTATTGACTATATTTGGTGACTGGCATGAAAAACAAGATCGGAGGCACCGATTCTGCCTCGTTTTGCGTGAGTGAGATCGGATTTCAGCTTGAGTCTGAATTAGTCAAGTTATGTGTCTAACGTAGCTAATTTGGGTGTTAAAAATTCAATGGATTGAGACTCCGTTAGAAAATCGTATTTTTAAGCCAAACGATCGAAGCATTGAAAACGACCCTCGACCCTCCGAACGACCGCCAATCGACGTCAAATGTACTCAATAGCATCGTAATACTATCTAGTCACTCGATAAAGGCAGGGATTCGATTACTTGATCTTTAAATTTTTTAATTTTAGTTTTCACATATTTTTAATAAATATAAAATTTTGTGAAATATTTGATTAAAATGTGATTTATACCTGTTTTGACATGATTTGATATTTAAAATGTCGAGGAGGTACGTCACACTAGTTAGTGTGCCAAATTATCTTGTTTTAGAACTGTTTTCTGTAGGAACTAGAATTTATTGGTTTTGATGAAAACGGTTGTTGTGCTGCTGAAATTTTTATAAAATCCAATTTGAATAAGAATTTCGTTTTGAGAACTAAACTTGATTGATTAAAAATACTGCGTGGTATGTTTGACATTTATGTGCAAAATGGTACATATTCCCATTCCTGTCATTCATATAGTATTGCATGCGTTTATTACACCTACGCAGCTGACAGACTTACGATATCCCTACTGGGTGCTTAGACTTACGGTACCTCTTCAAGATGCTTGAACTTACGGTATCTTATCTAGGGTACTCAGACTACATATCATACTCACGGTTATCAATTTAGGTAACTCGGACACAGTACACATATACAGTTACCCACTTAGGATGGCTCACACTATATTACATGCTTACAGTCACCAGTCTTTGGCGGCTCTAACATATCATTGATTGTATTATTTGTCATGTGCTTGACTTAAATAGATATGTACTGGATTTGTTATGATATTTTACAAAGGTTTGGAATGTTTGAACTTTTGGAAAATGATTTTGATTTGAGATGATGTTTTACAATAGTTTGGAAGATTTGAACTTTTGGACAATATTTTCAATTAGAATTCTGGAAACTATTTGAATATTTTACTGACCATACAGAACCTTGAAAATAAGTATTTAAATTGGTTAAAAACCTGTAATTGAACTCTACTAAGCATTCATGTGCTCACCCCCTACTTCCTCCCACTTTTAGGTATTTGTGTAATTGAGGTAATGGTCTCGGTGGTTAGACGAGCTACTTGGTTTATGCCTGCAGTCCTGTTTCTATTTCCTAGTGGGTATTTATATCCTATTAAATTTCTTTTCCTCGTTCAAATATTTAGCCAACTCTAGTTTAATAACTAAGTGGATGTATGAGAATGATTTTGTTATTAAATCGAATACTTGGTACTACAAACGATTTTATGTAAATTAATTTTTGGTCATTGGACCTAAGGTTTTAATTGAACTTATTACACTAAAATTTACAATTTAATAATAGTATTTTAATTAATAAATTGGACTTTCTCTAACTTTTAATTGGGGGTTTTTCTTAAGAAATTAAAATAAAAGAGAAGTTTCTTGATCTTTGAAATTTACTTACTTTTAAGGACTAAAACTTAAAAATTTTAAGCACTTGATTTTCTAGAATTTCGAAAATTATTGTTTATTACTATATTCACATAAAATTACTAGAAATCATGGCTTTGGAATTCCGATCGTGATAGAATAGTATCAGAGCTTTAAGCTTTAGATCCGTCTGGAATTTTTCCTATAATATTTTAGTGTTTAAAAATGGTTTTGGAAAAGTGTGTGACAAATACCTCATACATTACTTAGGATTTGACTAAATATGTTGTGCTCCGATTCATTCTGAGTTCTTCGTTCACCTCCCTAAAGTAGAACTTTGGTATCCTTGGGATAGTTATACCCCTGGAAATCTAGTCTCAGAAGTGTTAGGGATGATACAAGACTAGTGAACTCTACTCCTGTCGAAATTCCTCAATTCAAATAGATATTCATTCTTGTACTCCTATGGCCATTATAGTGATAACTATATAAATTTCGTAGGTTCTAAGATAGCAATTCACTGTCTTGTATCTTGATTGGTATGACTTGACATTATTTGTGCTTGTGGAGTTATGATTTAGATTTCTTGGAAATTATTTATATGTCACTAGCCGGTTTGAGAGTTTACTAAATCATTTCCGTAATCTTGTATCATATCCTAGTAGGACTTTTCGATGGTCATGACATATTAGTTTTTATTTATAGATTGATATAATAATATGGACTTAGTAAAAAATTAAAAAATCGTTCTTTCCAGTCTTACCAAGTTTAATTTTCATAAGGAAAATTTTGAATTAGTGGAATTTGGTTGGAATTATTGTCATGTTATTTGAATTTGAAACTTTTGAAAATTTAAAGTTAATAATTCAGATTTGAATAATGTGTACCAATGTATTTTATTATTGTGGCATATTTGCTTCCAAAGAACTAATGGATATTTTTGAAATTTGGAACATTGATTAGGTAAAAGCAATTCACTTTTTGAAAGAATATATGGTTTTAAAATTAATGGATCACTTAGAGATTGGGGTTTGTAAAACTACCTTGTTACAAAGTTTGAATCTTGCTTTATACTAAATTTAATTGTGGTAGTAATTTAATCTTATTCTACATTTGGTAGTGCTAGTTTAAAAATCATTTAGACCAAGACAAATTTCATAAACTTAAAGTTCCAAATATTTTCCTAGTTTTAAATTTAGTAGATAATCTTACTAAATATTATCGAGCTTCAAGTTGTCACTTAATTTTGAATCTAAGAAAGACTTTGGTGAATTAATTTATGAATTAACTTGGAAATAGATATGATAGATATTTATGGGAAAGAAATTGTGTGAAAACTTTTTGCAAATAAGTTTGATTTCTTAGAAAACTTTTGATATAGTTTGAATATAGATTAAAGGTAAATTTTTGAGAGATATGCATGCATATTATAGGACTTTGTTGTTACGGCCTTATGTGTCTTGTTGTTTAGTTTGACTTGTATTTCTAAGTTTTTCATCATGTATGCGCTTTATTCGATTGGAATTGCATGATTTTGGTATTAATTGGATTGTTTAATCCTTGGTGTTTAATGAAAGTCTTGATTATGGGTAAGTTATGATGGGTTAACTTTACTTTATCTGCCTCATTTAGATAATTGGGAACTTCTGTGGTATACTAATTTGGTACCCTAAGTATTGAGAACTCCTCGTGTTGGAGACTTGGGATGGTGTTTTATATGAACTCTGAATAAAAAATATTTTGGTTTTGAATACCTAAGCCTTGGAGAGACTTAGATCACGTATAATGGCATATACCATTCTATTTGAAATTTTATTCGAACTTTTTAATTCATAAAAGTTCGATTTTCAAATATATGAGGGCTATGGATTGATATGCCATGATTTGTCATTTGGTAAATTTTGAGTATGCATATTAATGTGTGGTATTTTTTTTGAAAATATAATTTGAATTTTTAAACTCATGGAGTTGTGCATATTATAAATCGCTTGGCTACATGAAAAGATTATTTTTTATAAACATGATTTACAAGTTGAGTGAGGTTAAAAAAAAAATGAAGATAAAAATAAAAATAAATAAATTTACACATGACGCACTCTACTATTTTCTAAAATGCTTTATAGGTTCTTCCTATTGTTAAAATATCTTCAAAATCATTTTTAATAAAATTATTAATGTGGTACCTCAAAGTTATAAAACTTAAAGAAAGTCTCAATAAAGTATTATCTAAACTTTTTTATTAATAAAGAACCATAATAAATTAAAAAACATAATGTGATTTGGCAAAAAAAAAGAAGATATGCTTTTAAATTTATTGGAGACGTGTTTGAGAACTTTTGAAAAGCTTTGAAATTTTAAGAAAATTTCTACTATGCTTAACTATGATTTAAAAAAAATTTACATGTCTTAAATGCTTGATAGTTTAGCTAGCAAACTATATATATCAAGCAAGAAAGTTCTTCTTATTTTTACTTACTTAGCTTAGTAAGTAGAATTGGTGTATTAGATGCCCAATTGATTGACTAATGATGGCAAGATACAATCTTATCGATGTATTCCCTCTTGGTGTTAATAAGCGAGTACTACTTGAGGTATTTTGCTTGTAATGACCTTTGGGAATTTTGGAGACTCTGGTTATAATATAGGGATATTGGGTAAAATGCCCCTTCTGGATAGTTACTTTTGAGAAATACACCCCATTTAAAATTTGTTAGCTAGAATAACTTGTTTTAAATAAAGTGAGTGTAAAATGACATGTAGGCCCTTAGTTAAAATCTTTTTTTTTTTTAAAAAAAAAGAAAGGGATCGGTTTCTGAAATGAAAACGTTGTAGGTTAAATTAAAAAACAAAAAGGAAAAAAAAAAAGAAAAGAAAAACGAAAAAAAAATCACTCTTCTTCTCAGACACAGGCAATATTCGCACCCCTCTCTCTTAGTTCATCTCAGTCGAACTCCACCCCCACCCACAGTGACTACGATCAAGTATTCAACCCCAACACCCTAAAATTCATCGTCGTTCAACCCCACCCTGCCTCAAATCACATTGAACCCGATCTACTCCACCTGGAATCCGTCGGCCCCAAAATGCCCCTTTATTCTTTATTAATATGAGTTTGATTTGTAGATTAAAAGTTATTTTCTAGTAAGACTTGAAACTATGGCGAAAAATAGAAAGTTTTTGGTTAACTTTTGAGCATGAAAAGCAGTAAATTGGAAAATAGGATGTAAAACGATGAAATTCGCTGTAAAGAAAAAACTCAAATCAGAATAGATATGGGTGTCTAGTTTCTAGACAGGGATGTCTAGTCACTAGACAAAACTCGACAAATTGTACATATCGAGTACACTTGAAATGATTGTCGAGTCTTGTCTCCATAATTGTTTATCTACACTATATCAATAATGCTAGATACAACTGTCAATGCATAGGCCAACCATTATCGTCTAGGTACTAGACATTATTTTGACTATGCTAGACACATTGTCTATCATTCTCGACAGTTCAGTTGAGTGACTAGACACTATTGCTGAGATAATTTTCAGAGTATAAAAAAGTTACTCGACTACACAGTTGTGTGACTTGACATAGTATCTAGAAAGGTCGACAATTACGTCTATACACTAGACGCTGTTATCTAGTGCATCGAATCAACGACCATGCAAGTATTTCCGAAGTCCCAAAATGCTCTAAGTTCAAATGAAAGATAACCATTGAAAGTATCTAGATTTTCAACATCACGCATCGATTTTATTTCACTCAAGACCCTCTCGTGAAAGTGTGTGCATAATCAATCTCACTTAACCAAATGAACTCCGAATAAACTTATGTGCTTAGGAGACTATGAGTTATCTCTAGATTATGCAATTTAGAACTACCATAAGCCCATTTTTCAAGTCGCTCTCCACTAATGTAGGTTATAGTGTCATTGAAGATCAAGCGGTCTTTCAAGGGTTGTAGTGTAAGGCTGGGGTGAAAGGTAGATGAGAAGGAAAATTTTTGGCTCGGATCACTCTAAGCATGCATCACGACTCAAAGATCTTGCATAATTCCCAAGAAAATTCACTCACTAAACCCCCCATTGTATTATTTTTCTTCCTTCAATTCTTCTCACAACAAGTTTATTCACCAAAAATACACAAAATTAACCACAATCCTTTATTCATTTTTTTCTCTTTTTGTTCTTTTTTTTTTCTTTTTTTTTCTTTTTTTTTTCTTTTTTTTTGTTGTTTTTTTTTCCTTTTTTTTTTTTACAAAATAAGGATTGTGATTAAAGGAAGATAAACATAAATCTCACCTCCAAACTCAAAATCAACATTGTCCTCAATGTTGAAAAGAATAGAAAGTAATGCACAGTTTGTACCAACTCTCTCTTTTCTTTTATTGATATCAAACCAATCCACCAACAATTCTCCANTAGGAGGCGAGACATCTCGCCTCCAAGTGTGGTGGCGACAATGGTGCTCTAGGCATAGTGGCTCTAACTCGGGGTGGTGGGACATTTCTCTATGCGTCACGTCTTTATGCTCAACTATGTACAAATTGGAAGCTCGTCAAAGATCGGCCTCCGCCCATAGTACGTGTCGTACAACACGACATATGGGTCTTGGTTTTGAACGCCCTCAAGCTTGGCGATGTATGACAATGCTCGGCACATATGCTCAATTTGATTCGGCTTTGGCACATGTGCATGGTGGGCTTCAATGACCAGTGCTAGAGGTGGTGGAGGAGGTTTTGGCCACATAAGATCGTCATAAATGTGAGTTTTGACAGGTGGTGGCATAATAACTTGGATCTCAAAAGGTTGAGATTCGTAAGTATTGTCTTGAACCTCCTCCTCACTTGAGTTGTCATCATCGAATAGCCTAAAGATCCTCCCACTTGTGCCCGTATCCTCTCGGTGGCTTTCACAATTGTATATATCTTGTGCGTCCCTTGCCACCGTCTTTATTCTCTCCAACTTCTCTATATGAAGCCTTGTCTCTCTGAAAATTGGGCAACTAGCTCTTCAAGGCTGAGAGAAGACTCTGATTGATGATGCGGAGTATTAAAGCATGGCGCTGAAATGTTGGAATTATCACCTAAACCGAGGTGACTTAGTGGATAATTCCAACTCCGATAATTAAAATCGGCTATGTCTTCCAACAACCAGTAGGCTTTGTCAGCGGATAATTGGTGAAAATAGGTGGTACCATCTCCACTTTCCACCCACATTCTTGTTTCGGGCCATAAGTTGTTGAGGAAGATTCGTAGTTGACACTCCCGAAAGAAGCCATGATTGGGGAAATTGATGAGCAACTCTTTGTATCTCCACCATACACAATGAAACGGCTCCAAGTCTCGTTGAGCAAATCTCAAGAGGACTTGTCGATCTACCATCTTCAAGTACCTCACAAAACAAACAATAAGAAAATAGAAATAAAAAATGAAAAATAAAAATAAACACCTAAATTAAAATTAAGCTACTTACTTCTGATATCAACAACAATCTAAAAATGCCAATCCCCGGCAATGGCGGCAAAAATTTGGTGATGTGAGAAACAGTTTAGTCGTTAGAATTAAACGCCCAATACCAAATTAATATTTATAATTACCTCCTATTAACTAATCTAGCAAGTCTAGTAAAATCTAGAATTAACTAGTATAGCGG
>JXTC01000298.1:244479-288105 GCA_002914845.1 Trema orientale | reverse complement strand
GTTATAGAAGTCTTGCATTCTTGACTTCTAATCTTGATTTTTGTTACTATTTTTGTGATTAATTACCAAGTTAGGGTCATCGTTTCCAATCTTTGGTGTCGAGGTCTTATACCTATTGATGAGCCATCTTGTGATTCTATACCTATTTAGTATCTCCTTATCTCATGCCTTTGCGAGACATGGGTATATTTGTGGGATTTTAATACCAAGTAGAGGGTATATATTTCACGTTCCTTGTTTGACTAGTGTTTGGTCCGTCACTCCTACACTCTATAACTGATGGTTCACTCTCTTTCTAACCGTTATTCCTTATCATTTTACTTGTACTCTATGTTGTGCTTGAATCTCGGGACGAAATTCTTTTAAGGAGGGAAGAATGTTGAACCGCATATTTTTTTTAATATTATATTTATATTTATATAATAGGTGGGGCCCACACTCATTTTGAAAAGTCAAATAGACTCTTTTCTTTCTTCCTCTCCCTCTCTTTCTCTCGTATCTCTCAACCAGATAGAACAAAAAAAAAAAACATATATATATATACACGCTCTATTTGAAACTGGCACTGATTCTGGCGACATCAAGCCGCGATTTTGGGCTTCTCAAACTCGTCTCGAAGCAGGTTTTCTCATGATATATATAACTACCCAGAATTAATTCTACCATTGATGAACAGTTTTAAGGGTTTTTTTTTTTTTTTTTAGTTTTGTATATTGACTTTGTAATCTGACCGTTAGATCGTAAAATAAACCTCATATTTGTAATAAACTCATAAAAATATGAATTCTAATATATGTATTGACTATGTTTGATGATCGGCACGAAAAATGAGATCGGACGGCACCGATTTCGCCTCGTTTTGTATGTCGCGAGGTTAGGTTTCGGCTCGAGCTTGAATTGGTCAAGTTATATGTCTAACCTAGCTAATTTGGGTACTAGAAATTCAATGGTGATGTCTGCTTCATGATTCGAGGCTCCGTTGAAAAATTGAATTTTCAAACCAAACGATCGAGGGATCGAAAACAACCCCTGACCCTCCGAATGATCGCCAATCGACATCAAACGCTTTCAATAGCACAGTAATGCTATCTAGTCATTCGATTGAGGTAGAGATTCGATTATTTGATCTTTAAATTAGTTTAATTTTATTTTTCACATTTTTTAAATAAATATGAAATTTTGTGAAATATTTGATTAAAATGTGATTTATACCTATTTTGACATGATTTGATATTTAAACTGTCTGGGAGGCACGTCACATTAGTTTACGTGCCAAATTATCTTATTTTGGAACCATTTTTTTACAAGAATTGGATTTTATTGGTTTTGATGAAAATGGCTGTTATGCTGCCGAAATTTTTATAAAATCCAATTTGAATAAGAATTTAGTTTTGAGAACTAAACTTTATTGATTGAAAATATTGCATAGTCTGTTTTGGCTTTTTTTTTTTTGAAAATGGTACATATTCTCATTCCTGTTATTCATATAGCATTGCATGCATTCATTACACCTATGCGGCCAATTGACTTATGGTACCCCTACTGGGTACAAGGACTTAAGATACTCCTTCAGGGTGCTCGGACTTATGGTACCCTTTCTAGGGTGCATGGACTACATATCATACTCACAGTTACCAGCTTAGGAAACTCGGACATAGTACACATATACAATTACCCACTAAGAGTGGCTCACACTATATTGCATACTTACGGTCACTAGACTTTGGTGGCTTGGACATGTCATTGATTGTATTATTTGTTACGTGCTTGGCTTGTATAAATATGTATTGGGTTTGATGTGATGTTTTACAAGGGTTTGGAATATTTAAACCATGGAAAATATTTTTGATTTGAGACGACGTTTTACATCAGTTTGGAATATTTAAACCTTTGGTCAATGTTTTCAATTATATTTCTAGAAACTATTTGAATATTTTACTGACAATGTAAAACCTTGAAAGTATATATTTAAATTAGTTAAAAACTTATAATTGAATCTTTATTGAGCATTCACGTGCTCACCCCCTACTTCCTCTCACTTTCAAGTATTTGTGTAATTAAGATAGTGATCTCGATAATTAGACGAGCTGCGTAGCTTGTGCCTGTAGTCTTGTTCCTATTTCTTGGTGGGTGTTTATATCCTGTTAAATTTCTTTTCTTCCTTCAAATATTTAGCCAACTCTAGTTTAATTATTAACTGGATATATAAGAATAATTTTGTTATTAAATTGAGTACTTGGTACTATAAATGATTTTATTTAAATTAATTTTTAGACATTGGACCTAAGGTTTTAATTGAACTTATTACACTAAAATTTACAATTTAATAACAGTTTTTCAATTAATTAATTAGAATTTCTCTAACTTTTAAGTGAGGGTTTTTCTTGAGAAATTAAAATAAAAGAGGGGTTCTATGATGTTTAACCAAAAATAAATAAATAGAAGAGAAGTTTCTTGATCTTTGAAATTTACTTATTTTTGAGGATTAAAACTTAAAAATTTTAAGTACTAGATTTTCTGAAATTTTGAAAATTATTGTTTATTATTATTTTCACATAAAATTACTAAAAGTCACGACTTTGGAATTTCGGTCGTGACAGGTTTGAATTTAATGTACTTGACTTTTTAGTAGTTATGATTTGATTATATGGATAAATATTAACACACAGTGAAAAAACCAATATCATTAGTCTTCTTCCATTTTCTCGGTTATGTTCTCGTGATGAGCTATCTGCATTTAAGAGTTTCTTTCGGAATAATTCAAATATCTAAAATGTTTTAATCGTTTCAAATTTGTTTTGTCTGGATACTCCCTAACCTTGTGGCCAATGGTGCCGCACCAGTAACAGAATTCAAGTAGATACTTATATTGCAGTATAAGAGATATAACCCACAACCTCGTCCGCATGAACACCCTAAATCCACATCTAAGGGGTTTTCAAAAGTCCATATAAGCTTATCCCAAAACCTGACACAATCTTCAGTATGACAAAGAAGAGTTACATTTTGAATCTATAACCAGAAAAGAACTAGAGAAAAGACCATCTTATTATAAACATATCCAATCTCTTTAGGTCTGAGAAGGGTATCAATTGGTTTCCAAAATTCAATGGGCATTCGGCTATAACCCGTCTCAGATCTTTTTTGCACCCAAAGTGAAAGGCGGACATGTTATAATTGGTTCCCACAGATTCAACACGAATTCGATGGGAAGATATATCTCCAAAGATTCTAACAGTTTTGCAAAGCCATCTTTAGTTAAAAATCTTTTTTCCAAACGCCTTTTCGACCAGACAATGTTCAATCTTTTCCTTCCTAATTTCCATATAGAGCTTTTCACTACATGAACTATTGGGCCATCTTCATCATCTAGATTAAGTTTCTCACAAAGACGAGCAATCTCATCAAAATCCATTTTCAAAATCGAATGAAGAAAAGAAAGCAAGGGAAAAAAAAAAAAAAGGGAAAGGAGAAAGAAAAAAGAAAGAAAGAACGAACCAAAACACTCTCACAAAAAGCGACTGTTTACCAACTAGAAATGATAACAAAATTTCTACTTAGCACCCTTTTCAAGGGAGAGCGAGAGATAACTTTTATAAAATGCGAAAGTCATAAACTTGTAATAGTTTTCACTTAACTCAAGATTGTCACTTGACTTACGTACTTAGCTGGTCATTCCATAGCTCTGAGGTCCATGTTTGTTGAGGGCCAATCAGGCCACTTCCACTACAAAATACTCTACTTTTAATTAAAACAAGATTTCTTACTTAAAAAAAATTGTGACTAAAATAATGTCATTATCATTATATACTAAAAAGTCTATGTACTACAAGTTTTAGTCACAAATTAAAAATACAATTTATTGTAACGTAATATATTTTTAGTCACAACTAATCGCATTACTATATATAAAAGATTGTGACTAAAAATATATTAGTTATAACTTGTGACTAAATTAATCTTATTTTTTACTCACAAGGAATTTTTAGTTGAAAATGTCACTTTCAATCACATAAAAATTTTATTGTGACTAAAAAGTTGTCACTAAATGGTGACTATTTTTCATATAGAGCGTGTTCAGTTAAGCATTTTACCAAATTTCTTGAATAATCTACTTCTCTCATTTCTCTGAGTTTCTCTCTCGTTTTCATTTTCTCAACTTTAGTTGACTCCTTCTTCTTTGTCCGCACTTTCCTTATGGATCGAGTAACTTTCCTAGTTCATCTGGCATTTGACTTTTTTTTTTTTTTTTGTTGGTTTCTCTCAAATTTTATAGTTTGGTTTCCAGGAGAAAGATAATTTCGTTAAGTGGTCGATGATCATATAAGTCCAAATATTTTATATAAATGATCTTAGCCTTCATCACCCATCGGGCAGGGCAGGCCATCTGATCACCTTTTCTCCAACCAAGAATATGTATGTGTTGCCAGTTATTCTCGGAGGTCAGTCTCCCACTGAATCCTTATCCTTAGCAGGACTTAGAGAAAACTCTGTCTACTTGTACATATATTAGATATATATATATATATATATATCCACAGAGAAAACTCTGTCTACTTGTACATATATTAGATATATATATACATACTTATAAACACTATAACAATATTCCCCCTCTTTGTAATGTCATATACAAATTTAAAAAACTATTTTATTATTCGTTATTATTGATTAATTTGGTGTCAAGGTTAAATTTTGTTAATCAATTTACTTATTGGAACCCTCTTAATTTTGCTAATACTTTTATTCAGGAAAAAAAAAGTGAAATCATATAGGGATTGATTCATCTTCAAAATGTGGACAACATTAATGTGACAAGTCATTAGATAATCTATATATATATATATATATTCTTGCATGGATAGACATAATATATTTTTTTATTTTCTATGCTTGCCATTATTAATGTCTTTTTTTCTTAAGATTTTGAGTGTGTAATCTCTGAATGGTTAAATTTTGAATATTGTTTTCAAACAAGAGCCTGAGAGATAGGTAATGCTGATCTCTGTAGACACGCTAGCGCAGTCCTAACTAAATCACGAGCTTGAGCAGTCCTAATATTCAGATATTGTGTTTCTAATATTATTAGATGCTGAACTTAATATTTAGCCAATTACATATTCAGATTTGGGAACACAGTCAAGATTCTCTTATTATGTATTCAAGGGAAGAATACTAAAATCCCAAAGTATTAATCAAAATCTCTCTCTTTCTCTCTCTCTCTCTCTCTCTCTCTCTCTCCCTCTCTCCCCTTTTGAAAACAACAGATTTGGCATTACAAAAAGCAATTCAAGATGAAGTTAACTCAACCACCAATAGATAAATCAATAGCAAAGTGGATTTTTGACAAATGAACTATATAGTTGAAAATTGCATAGTCATCAAAATCAGCTGCAGGAAAATTTAAAAAACCAAATTGGAATGTATAATGGAATCATATCACTATTATTCTTGATATGACAAGAGATATTAATGTCAAGAACAAAAGGATATGCCTGAGAGTATATCACGTACGTGATCGATTAACTGATTATATATATGTAGTCAACTAATGTTACTTCAAGTAAACTTAAAAGAAATTGAGACATATATATTGTAGTAATTATACTATATATATATGATTAGTTTGCACACATAGATAGCTAAATGATACAAAGTAAAAAACATAGTGCGAACACATATATCTCATGAGGCTTAAAAGTTAAAACTCTTATTATTCTCATCATGCCACGACGATATGTTGCTTGACATTCTTTCTATTATTTCTCACTACTGCAAATCAAAGTTTGTTTCGCATTTTCTGTGACACTTAGATCCTTAAGTTGAGCATACATGTTGGTGATGAAGGATGTTGCATCCTTTAGAGGTTCTTCCACGGCTTCTTTAAGCTTGTTCAAGGCCATACAATATGCTTCCTATCCATTCAAACAATTAGACAGGTCATGTAAAGAATGCCAATATTATTTTAGAAAGACGATTTAAAAGTCAATACAAAATATTATAGCCAGTTGGCTTTTAAAAAAAAACAACAGTGACTGTTAATATATAACCAATGTTTTATTTTTCCTTTTTTTTCCCCCGAAAATTGTCAATTGGAGAGGAAGACTCAAACTTAAGATGTCCTCAATAATTTTGATTGGAGATATGGCTGCCATCAAGCTATGGCCGCATTAATACCCTTAGAATATTAATTTCTTTAAAAAATAATAATCTAAAAAATTATTAAAAAAATATTATCAGTATTATTTTATAATCTGGAAAACTAATGTGATATTCTTTTTATTTTTCAACTAAAAAATTAATTAGATAATGGAAAGTATTTGGTAATAGATTTTTGAAATATATATGATATTTTAAATATTTCACGTTTCAATTTTAAATATTTCACGTTTCAAATTTGTTCAAAAAAATGAGGTATACTTTTTTTTTCCCTAATTTTAATAAATATACGGAAAACGGATATTTTTGGATTTTATGAGAAAATGTTAACCCTTCATATTTAATCATAATAAAGGACTTTTTTCGGATTATATATCCAATAAAAATACTAATTGGAGCTGGATCATTCTCGTGGACCCCGCCCCGCCCCATACCAGATCCGGAGATCTAGTTTTTGCCTCATCCTTGTCTCGTGCTCGATTACAAATATTCCCGCTTGACAGGTATACAATTTTTTTTTTTTTTTTTTTTTTGGTTTCGTGGCTGCTTGTTTAGCTCGACTTTTTGCTAGCTTGTCTCAAATTTTGAGGGCATAGCTAGGAACTTTTCTCTATTAATGTGAAATGCTAAGTTGATTACCTTTTCTATCTCTTTTCATGTCAGAGGGTGGATATAGATGGTTTGGCTCATAGTACGCTGAAATTAATTCTGGAGCCTAATACATGCAGTTTCTGAAAATTAAAAAAAAAAAATTGTTTTTGGGTGATATCCATTCCGATCGATTTCTTGGTTTTGCAATTTCATATTGATTCAAATATATTAGTTTTCTCAATGATTCTAGTGTTTAAGTTTCTTTGAGAAATGAGGAGTAATGATTGGATTTTAAGAATATATTTAGGCCTAAATTATATGCAAATTCGGCGTTACATACTATGAAGAGGGAATAATTTTCACTCTTTGGTGCTAGGGGTTATCCTAGCCCCATTTTACGGAGTTATAAGATGTATATATATATATATATATAGATAATAGATTGACGGGATAATTTTCAGATTTCCAATTAGTTTAATGTCTGTTCTGCTGCATGTAATTTTGGCTTTTGCGCCATATATATATATATATACACACAAATATATATATATATATTAACATCAAATGATATGTCAAGTTTCATTTACCATTTTTTCAAAGGAAGTTGCACACTATTTAGTTAGACATTGTGGTTATTTTTTAAGATTATTAAAAATAACCTCTTTAACTTAGGATTAGAAATTAATTGATCAATAAGTACATTTCTCAAACAATATTATTTCAAAAAAAACATACAAAAAAAAAGAGTAAAAACTAATGAACTAATGAACAAGAGAGTGCGTACCATAAAGTTATCAAGCTCCGGAGAAATGGGGTTAATATTGGTAGTGCCCGAGTAGCGGTTATTAGCTTCATGTAGTGAATTAGTTTGGGTCACGGCATCATCAATTTCACCCGATCCCACCTGAGATATCATTAATTACTGATCAGGCTAAGCATAGATTTTTTATGTTTTGTTTTGTTTCTAGTAGCTCTTTTATTAAATAGTTCTTTATTTTCCTGCTCTGCAGCTGTGTTTTATTATTATTGTCTCAATCAATGACTTTGCTAGTTATTCTACGTACCCAAAGAAAGAAGCACATCTGTACATATATATATACGTATATATACACACACTATCATTATATCCTCTTACCTACCCGTCTGCTTACTATAATTGTAATCAACCTAGCAAAAGAAACAAGTAGGGCACATTTTTATGTTTTATTAATCTAACCATGCGCATGTGATGAATCCACTATTAACTTAACTATATCATATACTGATATACATTGCATATCTATTAAATAAAGTTGGGGGAAATTCAATAACATTAAGGTATGAAACATGCATTGTAGTAAAATATTCTAAACAATCATATTCTCATCGGTCCAATTACTTCTGATATTTAGATATAAGCATGCATATAATCGATGGACATACCTAACGACAAAATTCTCTCCGTTTAACTTTTAGAGGCCTCAGCTTAGAATCTCTATACAAATATAGTATAAATCTCAAAGCATCTAATGAGAATGTGACCATTCGAAGTACAAACATAGTGTTTAACTAAGGTACTTTTTTCTTATGGTACCGCATATTTTTTCTTGACCAAAGCCATATTTACGATTGATATATATATTATATATATATGTACACGTGTATATATGTTCTTGCTCGCGCGCATAATATGTATATAACATTGATGTATGATAATTAGTAATATTGGACAACAAGTTACACGAAATTCTGATAAATAAGTATAACAAAGTGAGGACTTGAGCAGACGTCCGTAGAAATAAATAAATAAAAACAAAAGACTTGAGCAAACGGACAAAAATCAATATTTTTCTTTCCTGAACACAAGTTAATTAACATAAATAGCACTCTCGCCTTTCGATCATATGAAAGTCAAGTCAAACTAATCTCTCGTACATTAAAAGTTTGAAATTAATTATAGTAAATAACAAGAGTATAGTTATAAAATGTTTTTCATAATTATAGAGTGATTTAACTGTGACCATATATAATTAATGTTAACTGTGATTGGAAGTCAAACAAGGATTATTTTCAGGAAGCTCAATTAATTAATATATATATCAATATATACAGTTAGATGTTTACTCTTTTATTTAATTCCCCTGATTAATATGAATTATATCACCACAGCAATACTACTTTAGCTTCTTTTCCTTTCTTTCTTTCCTTTTTTTTTCCAAAAAAAATAAAAAATAAAAAGCAATATACTACCCTAGCTAATTCTTAACTATAAGTTTACATGGTTTCTTATATCTTTTTTTTTTTTTCGGCCAACACTTCATCAAAAGTATTTATTCCTTCTTTATAGCTATATATATAACGGAGAAAGGAAAACCTGACAAAAAGGAAGCTTAATATAAAAAATAGTAAAATTATACCTTCAAACAGTTGATATGTGTCTCAATCAACAGCTCAAACAAAGGATGTTCCGAAATCATCCTCTTCATCAGAGCCTCCTCATCATCTTCCTCAAAAACATCATTTTCAATTTCAGCTACTCCTTCAAATGCACTAACTATAGTACTATTATCACGACTGTTTTCTCCCATTTCTCTCTCTCTCTCTCTCTCTCTCTAGATCTCTCCTATTTTCTCTCTCCCTAGATCTCTATCACTGTCTCTCTCCTCTTATCTTTGATTGCAAAATGGGTGTATATATCATGAGATATTGCATAAGAAGCTAGCCAACAAGTACGTACTCATTCTGCATACCTTTTGCCACCTTACTTCGGAAAGAGAGAGAAAAAAAAAAGGTACAATTATAATACGTACGTAGGTCCCTGCATGCAGCATGAATTACGATTAAAGTGATTTATAATTACATATATTATATATATATAGATGTATAGAGACTTCCGGAGCCAGGGAAAAAAAAAGATATATAGAGATTTGTGTGATATGGTTTATATATACTATGGATCATAGAGATTTATTGTCAGTCAGATTATATAATTCTTAATTATGCCAAAACTATATAAATACTATGCATTCTACAAAAGAAGGAAAAAAACAAAAAACACCTAGATGCTATGCATTTTGACAGCGAAGCATCTGAATGAATATAACATTATATATCTAATATCTTAACTAAATTAGCACCAATTAAAATTCATATTTGACAGCGCAAAATTATTTAACTTTTTTTTTTTTTTCCCTCTGAGCTAGCTTAGCTATTATATAGAGTTTCCCATGAACAGATATTTTCTTTTTTACAAGAAATTTTTACGGGTTTCCTCCTTTTTGCCCTGAAAGGAACCTCTCAATCGTTTTCGTCGTCGATTAAAGCAGCTTTATGAACTAGTTATCCCTCTCTTGTATGACAAGAATGGCGTAAATATTCGTGTCGTTTACTGTTGCACGTTGTAGTTTTATACTTTTTTGCGTCATTGGTTGGCAGATAAAGAAACTGATACTTTTGTCCAGTTATATATCTACAGTTACTTACAGTACTCTGCAGTACTAGTAGTAGTCATCTAAGTACGGTCCATATGGTGATGAGAAATGAGAGAGGCTTTTCCCTTTTTCCTATTTTGCTACAGTACTATGTGCTTTTGAAATTTCTTAGTTACAACAGTAGTTCGCATTCTCTGAAACGATCTCAGTGATTCGTAATTGCACGTGTACTTCACGTGATGTTTTCTGACCCGTTTCCTACGCTGACACCAGATATCTTGAGCATCTTAATTACTCAATCTTTAACGTATGCTTGTGTACATATATATGTACATATTCATATACAATACATATGCCTGTGTACTAACTCAATCTTCCTATCATTATTGCTTTAATGTCTATTTGTTGTGTTTGTGTTGTGTGTATAGTTAGTGAATGGCTTCAGAGATGACTAAAGAGTAGGATATGGAGAGTGGAGACCTGGAGAGAGACTACTCTTGCACTATGCTTAGTGGAAAGGAAAGAATAAAAAATATGGGAGAGAGAAAATGATAGAAAATAATATGTTTTTCTTTTAACTTTTTGTTTTGGTACGTACGCAAAAATGAAAAAAAAAAAATGAGAGTTTAGTGAAATTCAATTTAGTAATTTTAATCTTAAATATATTGTTTCGTTTTGAAAATAAGCACAAATAAGTAATTTTAACTGACTATAAGTTATAGAAGTTTATTTTTTAAAAAAAAAGTTATAAAGGCTTTCTCTGCCAGTTTTTCCCCAAATTGAAGAGACCGGAAAGTGGTAAGCCCACTCTTGTCTTTTTTCCACTCCGTGTACTCTTGCTTCGTTTTTTCTTTCTTATCAAAGAACGCATTTGTCACTTTCTCTGCACTTTTCTCTTATATATATATATATATATATATGTATTTTGAAATCTCTTATACCTTTTCTTCGCTCAGCCTTTCCCCCTTTACCAAACATGACAATATTGGTGTTTGATTAAACTGAGGCCCGTAGAAACTAGTCCGTAAGTGCTGGGAATTGTAAGCCGTCCATTACTACTTCTGCAGGTTGACCGACAATACAAGTTCAGCACAGACACCGACTACGTGGCACGATTAAGGTTGCTTAATGCTATGATGAAAATTTGGCCTTCGTATCTAGTTAATGTCTCCACTCAAGTGATCTGGCTTCACCATTGATTACCATAAAAAGTACTCCATCCAACATATAAGTAACATACAATAATTTTGATGGCACTAATAATCTACGGATTGCCCTCTTCTTAATCTTAACGACTTTGAGGATTCACACAATTTTTAATCTTCCTTCACACTATCCCTTCCTTAATTCCTACATACATGAAAATATATATATATATATGTGTGTCCATACTTCTCTTCTCATCATTGACTCCCTCCAATTGCCCACAAACATAAAAATATATATATGTGTCCATACTTCTCTTCTCATCATTGACTCCCTCCAATTGTGTTAACTGGTACTTCAGTACTGTGATCCAATTGTGTTAACAATTAGTACTTCAGTACTGTGATTATATGTTACAAGTTGCAAAACTTTCAACAGTTCGATTTGTAGCACATGCACGTATGTATCTCAGTTTTATGAAAAGTAATATATATATATATATATATATTCCAAATCTACTTTGTTTCCTAATGAGTTGCAATTTTTTTTTCCATCTAAATTCACAGTGGTTATTTGAACTTTTAAGAAGTCAGGTCTATTGGACCAATCATCAAAGCAATTAAGACAATAACTTTGACTAAAGTCTAGGTGTATTTATGCCACGACCGAAAATTCAAAGCCGTGACTTTTAGTAATTTTAGGTGAAAGAATAATTAAATATTAGTTTTATGAAATTCAAGAGAAATCATGTATTAAATAATTTCATTTTGATCCTCAAGTCATTATGAATTCCATAATCACTAAAACTCTTATTAGTTTTTAATTACTTAAGAAGAATCTCCGTTAAAGTTCAAGAAGATTTCCAACTATCTTATTTAAATACTCGTTTAGAAATCATAAATTTTTAATAGTAAATTGAGTTCAACTGAATATTTTAGTCCAATATCCAAAATAATTTACAAAGAATCAAATTTTCAAATTAATAACAAAACTATACTCATTCATCCACTTAGTAGATTTACTAATCATAGCTAAATAATTAAATAAGGAAAGAAAGCTAGTAGAGTATCGACACCCACCAGGGAAGATGAATGGGAAAGTAAGTACAAGCTACGCAGCTTGTCTGACTACCGGGATGACTACCTCTAATAAACTAATACCTGAAAGTGAGAGAAATAGGTAGGTGAGCATTCACATGCTCAGTAAAAATTTAATTATCTTTTTGAATAGATGTAATTTTCCCAAACCTGGATGATTAGTACCTTTTCCAAAATCCATTTATGAACCAAGTTTATTAAATAATTGATATTCAGAATATTTACATATTCAAAACCAAAACTAAAATCACATCATTGTACATATCATAAATCATCCCATCTCATGAGCTCACATCCTCTCATCATGAATCAGAGTAATTCGTACTATGTGTACTAAGTACTCTCTGCCTAATCTATATATCTCAGAAAATCGGAGGGACACCTATGTGTCTATATTTATCGAACGGGATGGGTAACTGAATGCCTACGTACGCCTACCGAGTGAGGGTAATCAGAAGACTCTGTGCAAGTTTACAGGCTCTCACCGAGGGCGGGAGTACTGGTCACCTATTAAACACTGCAATGCCTAAGATGGTTCTCACGTGTGATCCTATGGTATGTACAATATTTAACAGTTCACAATAATTATGCATCAAAGAATTAATTAAACCATGCTTCAAAATCCCACTTGCCATTATTCCGGGATTTACTATAACATAAGTAGCACACTGCGGTATTACCCTATAATCATAATTTAAAAATATGTATAAAATTCCGCACAGTCTAATCCTAGTATAATCCAATATATTTACATAACTTATTAAACCATCGCATAAACCACGATTTTTCATAAATAAATTATAATGTAATTATAAATCAAAACAAGTGTAAAACTAGGTAATTGAATCTCTACCTTAATATGGTAGCTATACTAAGCTAACGGCGCTCGAAGAAACTGTCATTGGTCACTTGGGTGCTCAAACAGTTGTTTCAGGATCTGAGCAAGCTAACTTCAAAAAGTGACTTTTCCAGCGGAGCTTCGAATTCGGAAACAAAGGTCACTACTGAATTCAAAGTACTTGAAAGTGCTAGTTTAGAAATATAATTTATCAAAAGTGGTCCTGGGGCAGGATCCGGCCCGTGGAACGCAAAATAGCACTATTCACGAGCCTCGGAATTTGTGCCACTTCGAAACATATCGATATTATATATCAAAACTCGTTTCTCGACCTCACCAAATTCAAAGTTGAAGTCAGAATTCAGTTTCGAGATCTCGAGCCTTAAACGGGCTTTAAATCCGAGAAGTACAAAAATGTCTCTTTTTGGAATTAATTTGAAAAATGTCCACTTTTTCCAAAGTACTTAGAAAAATATCATCTTTACTGAATATTTTAAAAAATATTACTTTTCTGAAATATTTCAAAAAATATCATTATCAAAGAATTATTTAAGAAAATATGACTTTCGAAAATATTTGAAAAAATATCCACTTTGCTATTTATTTGTAAAAATGTCAATTTTGCATAAATATTTCGGAAAATAACACTTTTCTAAGCTCAGCTCAGCCCAATCTGAGTAGAAACAGACTTCAGTCCAATACTATTCAGTTTTGTAAAAATATCACTTTTTGTCCCGAATTAGAAAAATATCACATTTTTCAATTTAAGATATCTCTCAAACCCAATATCATTTCAACATAACATTACCATATTTATTCATGATTCAATCTCCTCTTTCACCACATATAATTTTTACAGCCATAAAAATGACTTCACAAAAATAATTGTATAAACGCCACAAATTAATTGGTAAAACGGCCAAAAAAACTCAAAAATCGGTTTACGGAAACTGATTTGTTGAAAACCAGCGGCTGAGGAGGATCGATGCTGGTCGGGAGAGGCTTGGGCTTACCATCTATGGTGGTGGCTGGTTTTTAGAAGATTACGAAGAAGAAGAAGAAGGAAGAAGAAGAAAAGAAAAATGAAAAGAAAAAGAAAGAGAGAGAGAGAGAGAGAGAGAGAGAGAGAGATTGCTGGATGTGGGAGAGAGAAAAGAGAGGAGTATATTTAAAAACAAAAGTAGGTTCCATCATTTATATAAAATATTAGGGGATGGCTACGGTAGGGGCGTCCCTACGTAAGGTCATGCCTTAATTATCATTGGATGGGAATCTGTGGGGAATAACGAGAATCTGTGGAGAATCTATTTATATACATATTCCCATCCAACGGTGAATAGACAGGGCCCTACGTAGGGGCGCCCCTACTGTAGATGCGCCCAAAATATTATATTTTATTTTAATTTTTTTAATTATTTTTTAAATAAAAATGACTTAGAATACCTTTGATAAATTTGGGTTTTTACAATTTATGCTGATGTCTTTGACTAAAGACGTAGGCATCCATAAAGATTCACACTGACGCTATCAAAGGCGTCGGCGTTGATCCACAAAGACTACACTAACGCTCAAAGCCTCGGTGTAGATAAATAAAATAAAAGGTGCCATTTATTTCCCAATTTTTTTGGAACCTATCCTGATGCCCAAAACGCATCAGTGTAGGATTTATCTGAAAAAACAAAACAAAAAATATTATAAAAAAAGGGGGGGTTCTATTGTAGGAGGGGTAAAATCCCTCCTATAGGTAAGAGTAGATTCTAATTAATTTCATTGGTTAAGAACTAAGGACTACAGTATCTGTTATAGATTTTAATCCACTTAATATTAGTCTCTAGAAAGAGAAATATCTCCTTTTTCCTTAAACCACTATTCTCTCATTTGTCGTTCTTCATTCCTCTCTCTTCTACCTCAAAGATGATGAATGTTAAATTTAATTCGAGGAAAAGTGATTATACGAGTGAAGATTGATTTGAATTTTGCAGATCCTATATCCTCACCTAACTATAAGAAAAAAGAAAAAATTTAAAAAAAAAAAACAAAGAATTTAAACATACGGCTTTCTCTTAGTTGGCATTGGTTTCGGCGATCTTCCTATAAAGCAAGTGACAAAATCTCACTTCTGATTGATTTTAATTTGGTCTAGCCTTATTTGTTTTCCCAGTTTCTACATCGGTGTATGTATATAAAAAAGCAAGTTCTGTAGATAAATCTACATTTTGATTTGTTTCAATCTTCTTCACAGTTGTCTAATTCATCTTTTCGAATAGATTTATTTTTAAATCATTAAATAGGTATGTGAAAGCCCAGAAAAAAAATTTCTTTGGGATTCGTAGCAGGATAAATGGCAAATAAGAGAAATTACAGAGAGAATGTTATTTTTTAAGGTTTGAGTTTCGTACTGCTCGAAGTTACTTATGGGGAAAACAAACTATACAAAATTTTCTTCCTTTTAATTAAAAAAATTTGATAACAATTTTTTACTTTGTTTTTCAATTTTTAGTGGAAAGAGAACATAATTGTATGTGGGTGTTTCTATGATAAGCAAATTGAAAAAAACCATACGATTTTGATCTAACGATTAGAAAAACACTCCTATAAATAGGAGTAATTTTGCCCCTCCTACACTAGAATTTCCCATAAAAAAAGACACGCTGAGCTTTTTTTATTTAAAAAATAATAAAATTTTTAATTATTCTACAAACTCTTCTGCACTGCTCATCTATTTTCAGATTCTCAGCTCTCCTCATCCCTGATCTCCTTCTACTCCCAGGTCACTTATTCCCAAAATGGTTAGTATATATATATATATATATATATATGCTTACTCTTGTTCAGCGGCTTTATATTTTCAAAGATGCACCATTATCTCGTAATTTGGTTATTCTCCACTCCATATGTATGTTTCACTTTGTTGATCTAGTTTCAAGTTAGATTTGTTAATAATATTGCAGGTTCCACTATCTTTTTGCATGTTTTCAATTTATTTGTTTACATATGATTTGATTGTATACAGGATTTGGGTAAGCTATTATAAATTTTAAATAATTGTGTTCTTTGATATGGGTGCATTTTCTTTATTAATTAGTTTTTTCGTTTTCCTAGAAATTTTATTTTTTATTTTTTAAAGGAGAATTATTAATTTAATCCTTTTTTTTTTTTGTATGAAATACCGAAAAAGGATAACAAAAAAGGTATATAATATGTTTTTATATATATTGAAGACTAAAGCGGCGCAAAGATTTTAGATGTTTCAATTTTGTTAATGATTCATATACTTTTGTAAGTTGTAATGAAAAATTTAGTTGTGGAATCGTGATTTTCTTCCAATTATGGTTTAAGGCTTCACTTCCGATTTGGATATAATGGTGCATAGTTTTAATCTTAGTTTGTGGGATTGATCCATTGAGGCCAATAATGATTTTGTCGGCAGGATGAAATAGTATAAAGAAAATTAAAGAGGAAAATAATAAAATATGTAAATAAAGATAATAAATAATAATTGAAGCTGTGACCCTTAATTGAAAAGCAAATACCTTTTTTTTTCACATAGGAAAAGATTGCAATCAATTACTATTTTATTTACAATCAATTATGGTATATGTTCACTGTAGTTCAGTGGCATCATATAAATCAATTTAATCTTTTATTTAATTAGCAGGTTGAATCTAATTTTTAATATAAAAAAAGGCTTTAACGTTTTATATATATCTTGGCAGCAAGCAAAGTAAACACCGATTATGTGGTTTTATTTTTCCTTTTAATTAATTTCAGGATCTTGGTTTGATTCTAGCTGTTGGTACTTTTATTTTTTGATTCCCCCGCACCACCAAAGGTATATGTGTTTTCTTTGATTTTGTCATTTCCATGCTTTACCAAAATATATTATGTTGTCCCCTATATATATGTTGTCTATTTCCCTCACGTTTTCAGTACCTTCTCTGAAAATAAGTGGTAATGCTTTAGTCTGAATATAAAATTGAAGTTGTTGTACATAATGTTAGATTTACATAATGGATTGTTAAAAAACCAAATACAACTCTGGGATCTATTATGCCAAATTGTCAGGAAAAGATTTGTTGAGAGAAAATCCGTGACTAACCTGAATCCATTGTGTTTGACAGCAAAAGATGTGATCACGTAAGCGGAAGCGATTGATCAGTTAGAGCCTGAGGGTAGAAGGTCTTCCACAGCCAGAATGCTGTATGTATGCTCAATGGGTCTCTCTCTGTTGATAGAGGCAGAGGAGAAGAGCACACGTTCTATTTGGCTTGGGGACCAAAACCATAGTTATATCCTTATATACTAGTCACCAATAAAGACCCCATCAATCGTTATTGGACTAGGATTAGGTAACCACACATTACAGAGTCCACACCAAATAGGTAACTTCCTGAGCCCTCAATTAGATCACTTAATGGCCCCACTCAATTAGACAGCCCCTATATTATATAATTGATATAAAAAACTATGGCCCACATATTAGGTTACATGAGTAACCTAACAATCTCCCACTTGGGCTACATAAGTTTTTCCTGAGACAATTATATAATGAAAACTTGAGTGCGCACTTTATTGCTGCCTGTTAAGAAATTATCTCTTAAGACAATCTGAACCATTTTGTATATCAACATGGAACCAAAGCGGCCTTCATTGCACTTAGGTAGGCAACTAAACCCATCAATGATTACCAAATCAATACACACAATTAGCAGATCAAGTATGGATGTGTGGCATAGAAATTACACGAAAAGTGATCTTACATGCCTATTTCTATTTGGTCCTGCTTTATGATTCCAACGAATCAACCTTAGTCTTTCTCTTTATGTAAAACCGCAACTTTATGCAAAACAGCAGATAGAAAGAAAATAAAATATAAATTCAGAGTATAAAAGAAAACTATCACTTTATTGATATCAAATAACAAATGTGTCTATCACAAGAGAACTCGTAAAATCTAACTCCCACTATTCCTGAACAACTTTAAGTGGTACAACACCCATATGAGCAGTATGCTCATGAAACACCTTAGGCGTTAGACCTTTGGTGAGCAGATCCGCCAACATGGAGTTAGTTCTGATATGTTCTATAGACACTAAATGACTCTGAACTCTTTCTTTAACAACTAGAAACTTAATGTCTATGTGTTTAGACTTTGACGAGCTTCTGTTGTTATTAGAATATAGGACGGCGGCTCTATTATCATAATAAATCTTCAATGGCTTCTCAATGCCATCGACAATTCGCAGCCCGGTGATAAAATTCTGCAGCCATATTCCCTGATTTGATGCCTCATGATAAGCTATAAACTCTGCCTCCATGGTGGATGAAGCTATGAGCGTCTGCTTAACACTCTTCCATGATACAGCTCCTCCGGCAAGTAGGTAAATATAGCCCGAAGTGGATCTCTTACTATCTAGGCATCCAGCATAATCGGAGTCGGAATACCCCACGATCTCCAAATGATCAGATCTCCGATAAGTGAGTATGTAACCTTTTGTTCTCTGTAAATATCATAAAACCCTCTTTGCTGCTGTCCAGTGATCCATACCAGGGTTGCTTAAATATCTGCCTAACACTCCAACTATGTACACTATATCCGGATGCGTACACACCTGAGCATACATCAGACTCCCTACTGCAGATGCATAAGGGATCTTTTGCATTTTCTTAGCTTCAAACTCATTCTTGGGGTATTGAATTAGACTGAATTTATCACCCTTAGCAATGGGTGTATCTCCTGGGGCACATTTGCTCATGCCAAATCTATCAAGCACCTTCTCGATATAGCTCTTTTGTGATAATCCAAGAATGCCTTGAGAGCGATCTCGGTGTATTTTTATTCCTAATACAAAAGAGGCATCCCTAAGATCTTTCATCTCAAATTTGTTTGATAGAAATCTCTTGGTTTCGTGCAGTAAGCCTATATCGTTGCTTGCCAAAAGTATGTCATCGACATACAAGACTAGGAAGATACATTTGCTCCCACTGAACTTGTGATAAATGCATCCATCTACCGAATTTTCTTCGAAACCAAATGAAGAAATAACTTGATGAAACTTATGATACCATTGACGGGATGCTTGTTTGAGACCATAGATGGATTTCTTTATTTTACAAACTATAGACTTTGGATCTCTAGTTACAAAGTTTTCTGGTTGTACCATATAAATCGTTTCCTCAATATCACCATTGAGAAACGCAGTCTTCACATCCATCTGATGTAGCTCTAAATCAAAATGAGCTACTAGTGCCATAATTATTCTAAAAGAGTCTTTCGAATAAACTGAAGAGAAAGTCTTTTTATAGTCAATGCCTTCTTTCTGAGTGAAACCCTTAGCAACTAGACAAGCCTTATATCTCTCGATATTGCCTTTAGAATCCTTTTTGGTTTTAAAAATCCATTTATAACCAATAGGTTTCTTTCCTGCTGGCCATTCGACGAGTTCCCAAACGTCGTTGTCTTTCATGGATTTCATCTCATCTTTCATAGCAGTGATCCACTGTTGGGATTTTGAACTTTGTTTGGCTTGAGTGAAATTGATTGGATCATTTTCCATTCCTATATCAAACTCATGTTCTACGAGATAGACGATATAATCATCCGGAATCGCGCTTCTCCTTTCCCTAGTAGATCTCCTTAATGGCACTTCTTCTTGAGGTTGTTGAGGTTGCTCTTCAGGAGCAACTTCCTCATGTGGGACAGGGAGTTGCAGAATATTGTCTTGAATTTCTGGATTTGCTTCTTGAACAATGTTAGGCAAAGGAGCCTGATCACCTCTAATGGCAATTGTAGGAAGAGAAATGAACTCCTCTTCAAAGACAATATTCCTAACCTTACTTCCTCCCCCAAACTCAACATCCTCAAGGAATCTCGCATTACCCGTCTCGAAAATGGACCTATTAGAGGGATCATAGAATTTGAAACCTCTGGATCTTTCAGTGTAACCAACAAAATAGTAGCTTATTGTTCTTGAGTCCAGTTTCTTTTCATATGGCCTGTATGGCCTTGCCTTAACTGGACAACCCCAAATATGTAAGTTCCTAATACTAGGCTTCTTGCCTGTCCATAGTTCATATGGGATTTTAGCTATTGATTTGCTGGGTACTCTATTGAGTATATAAACTGCAGTCTTTAGTGCTTCTCCCCAGAGTGATTCAGGTAAGGAGGAATGACTAATCATACTCCTCACCATATCCTTAAATGTTCGGTTTCGTCGCTCATCAACACCATTCATGCTAGGTTTTCCCAGCATTGTGTATTGTGGGACGATTCCACATTCCTCTAGGTATTGGGAAAAGGGTCTTGGACGTTATTCACCGGATCCATCATACCTACCGTAGTATTCACCACCATGATCGGATTTGATGGCTTTAATTTTCTTGTCGAGTTGATTTTCAACTTCGGCTTTGAAAGCTTTAAATACGTCCAGGGATTGAGACTTCTCATGAATTAAATATAGGTACCCATAGCGAGAGTAATCATCTATGAACGTAATGAAATACTGTTGGCCATTCCATGAAGCTATAGGGAATGGTCCGCAAATATCAGTATGTATCAGTTCTAAGACACCGGAACTCCTATTAGCACCCAATTTACGCATATTTGTTTGTTTGCCTTTGATGCACTCAACACAAACTGTAAAGTCTGTGAGATCAAGTGGGTTAAGAATTCCATCTGACACAAGACGCTGTATTCTCTGTTTAGAGATGTGTCCTAATCGCTTGTACCATAACATAGAGGAATCCTCAGTAGTTTTGCGTTTTGTACCACATTTCTCGACATGCAAAGATTCATTAATTGAGGTAACAGTGTCAACTTTATATAGGTTATCAATCAAAGTACCAGTCGCAAGAATATTGAAATTCTGAAAAAGACTAAATTTATTATTTCCAAATGAACAAGAAAAACTGGATTTGTCCAAAACTAAAATGGAAATTAAATTCCGTCTAAATGACGGTACAACAAAAGTCTCATCCAAATCCAAAAATTGACCAGGACCTAATTGCAACCTAAATAGTCCTATTGCCTCCACTGTAGCTATATCGCCGATGCCCACATAGATGTATCTTTCAACATCACTTGGCAGACGGCTCCTCAGACAACCTTGCATAGACATACTTATGTGAGTAGTGGCACCGGTATCCACCCACCAAGTATGATTGGGTACAGAAGCTAAATTAACCTCAGAACAGACAAAATTGAGAAGCTTACCCTTCTTTAAATGCCAAGTAGCGTACTTGGGATAATCCTTCTTCACATGTCCTGCCTTCTTGCAGAAGAAACAAGCTGAATCCTCATCTTGTTTCTTTTGCACTTTAGTATGTGAAGTCCCAGATGCAGCTCCTTTATCCTTAGTCCTTTTTCTCTTCTTATCTTGAGGTTGTTGCTAAGTGAGCACTCTCTGTCTTATCTCGCTTCAATCTATCCTCTTCTTGCACACACTGAGATATGAGCTCATTAAGAGTCCATTTTTCTTTCTGGGTGTTGTAACTCACCTTAAATTGACTGAATTGTGGTGGAAGAGATAGTAAAACTAATTGCACGAGCAAGTCATCCGACAGCTCTAACTTAAGTGCCTTTAGTTTTGAAGCAAGATTGGACATCTCCATGATGTACTCCCTGATGTTCCCTTTACCTTTATAACGCATAGTAAGCAAATTGCTCAGCATGGTACTAGTTTTCGCTTTTTCATTTTTTTTGAAACGTTCCGCAATTGCGTCAAGGAATGCTTTAGCATTATCGACCTCTAGCACAGCGCCCCTTATGGTCTCAGGTATGGAATGTTTCATGATCATAAGACTCATGCGATTAGAACGTTTCCACTGCTCAAAGTTCTTAACATCCATATCAGAACTTTCATCTGTAAGAGCAACAGGTTGTTCTTTCCTGAGTGCAAGGTCTAGATCCATGGAACCGAGCACAATCATAACGTGTTCTTTCCACTTCTTGAAGTTTGTGCCGTTAAGCACAGGAATTGAATTCAAATTAGCAGATATACTTGAAGCAGAAACTGAACAGAGGACAAAAGCAGAAAATAACAACTCATATTAATAACATGTTATAAACTAAGCATACAAAATAAGATATACTAGCATGACATCAAACATATAAGGTGGGCTTCCATCACAAGATACCTAGAATAACATCAATAAGCCTTCCTTTGGGCCGACTTATTAACTTGTAAGTGGTACTCTTCAGTGCAGTAATCAAATATTGACAGTAAATCCTGTCAAACAGCAAATCTTCCTTTGGGCCGATTTACTGTTCACATGGAAACTTGATAACCATCACATATCTATTACCGCAGGTGTATTCATTATTCGGCCAAATAATCACCTTCCTTTGGGCCGATAATTATTCGCATGAACAATAAACATACAAATATTCAAATATTTCAAAATAAATAAATTTACGCAATAGAGGTTACTTTGGCAACATGTTGTTTTAACTCATCTATTTTAAAATATTTAAACAAATAGTACAAAGAAAATAATAACCAAAGTGCCTAAAAATAAACTGAAAATTTCAATGCACAAATCTTTATGGATGGCCAACTGAGTTTTAAGCACTTTTATCAACTCTTAGAACCAAATAGAGTTTTCTACGGATAAAGTGTGGGTCGTACTGAAGGTGGGTTGAGAAAATAAACTTTATTGGTCAAGTTTTGGGTTGGAACCCCTTAAATTGAGTCGAAAACGATTCAATTTTACCTAAAAACGAGACCGAATACCTCAATTAGTTAAAAAAAAAGGACCTAAAAATTTTCTGAACCCACGCAGCGCCACCGCATGGCGCCGTGGCGCTACCATGATGGCGCTGCAGTGCCAATGTCATGGCGCCGCAGTGCCATCTGTTTATATGGTGGCGCTGCAGTGCCACTTTCGTGGTGCCGCGGCGCCACCCGTCTCAATTGTGGCGCTGTGGCGCCATTTATTGGCGCCGCAGCGCCAAGTTGTGGCTTTAGTGTAAATTACCCGTTTTTAAAATTGGGTAACTTAAACCTGATGCGATTTTTCGCCCTAATCTGTAAACTTTATGATCCGAAACTCAGAATTCAACCCTCAAACACTGAATATCTCAACAAAATCATGAAAAATTCATCAATCATACATGTTATATCTAAACCCTAGAAAGTCATATAGGTAAAGATATCACAAAATAGAGACATGTATGATTATCCTAAGCAATTTAACATGATTTCTAGCTCCTGATATCACTTGTTAGATTTACATAATGGATTGTTAAAAAACCAAATACAATCCTGGGATCTATCATGCCAAATTGTCAGGAAAAGATTTGTTGAGAGAAAATCCGTGACTAACCTGAATCCATTGTGTTTGACAGCAAAGGATGTGATCACGTAAGCGGAAGCGATTGATCAGTTAGAGCCTGAGGGTAGAAGGTCTTCCACAGCCAGAATACTGTATGTATGCTCAATGGGTCTCTCTCTATTGATGGAGGCAGAGGAGAAGAGCACACGTTCTATTTGGCTTGGGGACCAAAACCCTATAGTTATATCCTTATATACTAGTCACCAATAAAGACCCCATCAATCCTTATTGGACTAGGATTAGGTAACCACACATTACAGAGTCCATACCAAATAGGTAACTTCCTGAGCCCTCAATTAGATCACCTAATGGCCCCACTCAATTAGACAGCCTTTATATTATATAATTGATATAAAAAACTATGGCCCATATATTAGGTTACACGAGTAACCTAACACATAATTCTTTGCAATTGAAGTAGTTGTATGTCTAGGATACACATGTATATTGTTGTATGTCTTTTTTCGAAGTTGATGAAGTCTACTTTGTGTTTATTTTCGTCAAGTAGAAGATGTATATTAATAAGAGTTAGATGAGTTCGAGGAATCGACTATCCAATGAGTTCATAAGTGGTGGTGTAATGGAATTTGTGGCAAGGGCTGGCAATTATGTTAATGAACAAGGAAAAACTAGATATCCATGTGAAAATTGTTTGAATAAAAAATGGTGATCAAGGCCGAGAAGGATTTAATCCTTCAACTCCTCCGAGTAATTGAATTACACAATTGTTGTGTTTTGGTTTATTTAATATTTTTTAATAAAATTTACATTTATAACTAAAGTTCAATTTTGATGCAGAAAATAAAATAGCGTTAGAGAGAATCGAGCAAACGGCACAACACCCAGTGCGGGATTGGCGTGGCAAATTAAGAGAATATTGAAGACAATTTGGGGTACTAGAAAATACGGATGCACTGAGAAATAATCCACCAAATGTAGTAAAGCCTGAGGATTGGATATTATTCTGTGACTATTTCGGGAGCTCAGAACAGAGGGTAAGAATCTGAATCTTTTTTTAATGTCTAATAACAAATGATTATATGGATATCATGGATAAACTATGGACAAATATCAAATATCCAAACACCGAAGACGTAGTCTATAAGGGTCATGGATTGAATGATGATTATTGAATTTGGGTTGGTGAATAATATTCAAATGCGAAATATCCAATAGCAACGGTTATGTGAGATAAGCTTTACTGAATGGATTGGTGAATAATTTCAAAAGTTCTTATTTCTTATTAAATTGATTTGTGAATTTGTCTTCTCTACTACCTAGTATGTTGATTACATTCTCGATTGAACCACGTTAAAGTCAATTTTTAATGAGTGGTCACACTGTGTTCTTGACTTGTTAGTTAGATGCTCAAGTAGAGTGTTGAGGAAACATACCAACAAGTGTCCTTAAATTGCTAATATAGCTTCCTCATGGGTTTTTTTTTTTTGGGATATATTATTGCTTTTACAAACATGTGCAAAAAAAATGCATCTCATAGGGCTTAAGTTGTATAATTCTCACAAATCATTGCTACGATTTTTGTTCCAATTCCTGGTCTATATGCTATCCCTTGATTACTTACTTTTACTATGTAATATGGGTAGGCAGTGATGATTACACGGACGCGTAGTATGTAGTCTCCATTGGTTCTTTTGTTTTGGTTTCGTTATGTATTCAATTATGGTTCAGTTTTTGGCATTATTGGGGTATATGTATACTGTACTATTTTTTCTATTTTGTTTTAACTTATTTTCAGTTAGTTCATTTATTTGTCCATATCTTTTTTTTTAACGAAATTTATTTGTCCATATCTGCATATTAAGAAGATGTAGTTTGACATGGTTTATGAACAAATTCCACATGTTATAAAATCTTTTGACCAAAATCACTACGCACTTTTTTTTTTGCTTGCAGAAAATATTACTACAGAATTTTGCCAATCGTAAAATGAAATTATTTGAAAGTAAGCATGGTCCAAAGACTAACATAGCAACTAGAAATGAAAAGGTATACAAGAAATAATTTGAAATACACATAGGTTAGATGTTTAATTAGTTCTTTCTAAATTTAGTTTTTGTAGATAAAGTCTCTTATAGGATATAATATGGTGGATCATTATCGAGACATACATTTTAATACATCGACGGGGTGGAGTTACGATATTGCTAAGGAGCAATACGTAAGAATAATATTTTTTTACTATGTAAGTCTATTCAGCATTGCCTGACCCGTCCATGACGGGCTTGAGGGGGAGAGCGGGCCGGGCCCATTGACGAAGTAGGCCAATACCGGGACGGGCTCGAAACGGCCTGAAACGGGCCGGTCCAGCCCGTTCTCGGCCCTTTTTTATTTATTTTTTCCTTTTTTTCTACTATATGATTATATTTTACAACTTTTTTTAGCATATTAAGTTTAAACTTTTAAATTGAATTTTTATTAAGAAAATTATTTAGAATTATAATAAAAATGTTAAAAAAAATAAAGAAACAAATAAATTTGAAATATTGAAATTTGATTTTATTGATGATTATTTATTACAATTCAAAATTATTACTTGAAAAAACTAGTATATCATTAATTATGAGTTTATGACTCATCATCATCGTTCATGTACAAGTTATTGAAATTTTCAGCTAATTCTTTATTACAAATATGAATAGTTTCTTGATTTCGCTTTGCCGCTTGTTCCCAATCTTTAACACATGCTAGCACCTCAACTATTTCAGGAGCCAACGAAGTCCTCCGCTCATCTACTATCATCTTAGTCGTACTAAAAGCAGATTCTGAAGAAATCATGGACACTGGAATTGTTAAAACGTCACGGGCTAATTGTGAAAGTACCAGAAATCTTGATTGACACTTTTGCCAACAGTCCAGAACTTTGAAGTTCTTATCATCGGGGTCGATGTCAGAATCTAGCTCAATATACTGGTTAAGCTCAGAGGATTGCTGTGGATATATTGGTGGTAGTGGTTGACTTGAACTTGATGATGTTGATGATGAGCCATGACTACGCCCTTGAGAACGAGAACCTATCATGCTCTAGAAAGACTTATTCTTTGATTGTTCTTCAGTTTGTTGTGGAGTGTGTTGTTGTTGACTATATGTTCTGCCAAACTTAGCCTCATATATACTATGCACTTCAAAAAACTTATCACGAGTATTTGTAGATTCAGAATTATAATCTATCTCAAAACATGTAGCAATGTAGTTAATTAAATTAGAAAGACCATTTAGTTTACCCCTAGGATCTAAAATAAAAGCAAATAAATATAATAAAGGAATTGGAAACTAATATTTCAAAAATATTTCTTGCATATGTGTTATAATTAGTTCAAATATAGGGTCACATCATTCCTTATAAAACGTTTCAGTAATAAAAAATATATGACGTAAAATAATTGGAGAAGTAGGATAATAAATACCATATAATGCAACAATAGCTTCATAAAAAACGTCTAAAAAGTGTACGAATTTTTTGCAAATAAACCAATCTTCATCTTTCAATACTAATGAATCTATTTTTGAATTGTAAAATATAGTAATTGGAATTTTATATGGTAATGCATTTTTCAACATTAAATAAGTGGAATTCCACCTTATAGGCATGTCAACTTGGAATTTCTTTGGTTTTAATCTTTGAGCTATACAATATCTTTTAAATTCGGCAATGCGTGGATTAGAAGTATGAATATAAGCAATAACAGATCGAATATTTTCAATATATACACTTATAATATCCATACCTGATTTGGCGATAAGGTTGATGATATGACATGCACAGCGTTGATGCAGTAAGAATCCTCCGATGTATGAACTTATCAAATTGCTAAGTAATTTTATGGCCTTTGTGTTTACGATAGCATTATCTAAAGTGATAGAGATAATGCGGTTCACTATGCCATATTCTTCAACAAAATTTAAAATTCTATCTCTAATAATTTCAGCAGTATGTTTATTATCAACGACTCGAAAACCAATTACTCTTTTTTGTGTTATCTATCTTGAATCTAAATAATATGCAACTACACTTAAATAATCTTGTTTGGAATTAGCACCCCAAATATCAGATGTCAGTGCAATACAAAAGTTTAATGAAGTTAATTCAGATATTAATTCTTTACGCATATTTTCATAAACTTTGATCAAATCACTCCTAGTGGTATTTCTAGAAACTCTTTTAAAGTTTGGATCATAAGATCTTCTAATATGATCTTCCTAGCTATTACAATCTCCAAATCCTAATGGTAAATCCTTTATAGCAATTAAACGTGCTAGAGACTCCCTAACTACCAAAGGATCATAGTTCCAAGAACTTACCGAACCATCTTTGTTGAAGTGTTGATTGAGTGAGCTCCTTGTCTCTTTTGTGTTTTTTGACACATGCATCACTATGTCTATTCAAATGAGCAGTCCCGCTAGATGGTTTAGCAGTTAATAATTTCTTACAATATTTACATCTCGCCATTTTTGTCTTCTTACTATCGGCCTCATCTTTGAATTCCGGATCGAAATGGTCCTACACATTAGAAGTTGTCCTTGCACGTTTGGAGGTCGTGCTTGCACTCGGCGAACAACTATCTTGAAATTGTAAACAACTTCCACTAGCATTTGGATTAGTTTGCATTTCGGGGACTTGGTCACCCTCTTTAGCTATGCGAATTTGGTCGTCATCCATTTCCAAATCAATAGAGATATTTTTTGACATATCCATAGCCTACCTATATTAAAAATATGGATATTAAAATTATACACAACTACAAATAAATTGAAATTAAAAATATAATATTCTAATAAACTTTCTACTAACGTAATTATAAACAACTATAAATTACAAATTAATTGAAATTAAAAATATAATTTTCTAATCAACTTTCTACTAACTTAATTATACACAACTATAAATTAATTAAAATTAAAAATATAATATTCTAATAAACTTTTTACTAACTTAATTATAAACAACTCTAAATTATAAATTAATTGAAATTAAAAATATATAATAAACTTTCTACTAACTTAATTATAAACTACTACAAATTACAAATAAATTGAAATTAAAAATATAATATTCTAATAAACTTTCCACTAACTTAATTATACATAACTACAAATTAATTGAATTAAAAAATATAATATTCTAATAAACTTTCTACAAACTACAAACCAATGAACCACTATCTTAATTGTAAACAATTACAATTGAATTGAAATTAAAAATAAAGTATTGTAGAACTACTAATTAGTAACTACAAACTGCTAACTATAATACTAGTAATAATAGTAAACAACTATATATACTATAAATTAAAGAAATTAAAAAAAAAGTGTGATAAATAAATTGAATCGTACCTTGAATTAAGCTTTATGAGTTGTGAAGAGTTTGGAGACTATAAAATATAATTACTAATAATTAGTAAATACTAAACAGTAATTAGATAAGAGAGAAAAAGATAAAATTGAGAATATAATTAGAGATTTAGAGAGAAAGAATGAGAGAATAAGAGAGTATTTGAAAATTGTAAGTGTGAAAAAAGAGTGGAGAGTGTAAGGTATTTATACTATAAGAAAATATTTTTTAAAAAAAAAAATAGTTTAAACTTTAAAACAAAACAAAAAAAACCAACGCCCCGTGGCAATATTACCATTGGGCCCAACGGTATTATAAATTACCGTTGTAAAAGTTGAGTAAAAAAGGGCCAGCTCGTCTGGGCCCAAAAAAATTTAAAAAAAAAAAAACATTAAGGGGGAAAAAAAGGGGGGCGGGGGAGGCGGGCCCACCAGACCGCGAATCCCAGGCCCAGCCCAACCCTGACCCTAGGGCCAGGCTCAGCCCGGGTCCTAAAATCACCAGGCCAGCCCGAATATCCAGGCCTACTCAGCATATGATAATAAAGTTTGAACATTTTTTTTTCTGTGTAGCAAAAGATGTTTCAACTTCACAGCTCACAGTCCACACAATCATCAGAGGCTCTAAATGCCGCTGAGTGTATTGCATCCCGGCGCCGGGGGAGGAGGGGGAGGCGTTGGGAAGCACAGCCAAATATCCTTACTGATGATGAGATATATTATAAAGCAGCTGCAAGGGAGAAGGAGGGGGGAAGGGCACAACCAAATATCCTGACTGATGATGAGATGTACTATAAAGTGATTGGACCTGATCGACATTCTCAGTATATAAAGGGAAAAGGTCAACTCCTAAGGCTTAAAGCGAATGGAGAGATGAGAGCTGCCCCTTTTTCTTCATCTTCAATTGACAATCCAACTGTGGTGGAATTGGAGCGTAGACTAGCTGAATCAGAAGAGGAGTGAAGGAGGGATAATAAGGAAGCCTTTGCTGAGGAATGAAAGAAGAACAAGGAAGCTTTTCAAGATGTGGTTTAGCAGCTAAGTTAGGTGGTTTTGAATTTCTAATTTCAGCAACCGAGTCAGGTCTATTTGGTCAGAACTAATTTATGTTGAACAATAATTTGATCAACGAAGACAATTGATTTTTAGTTTTATTTATTTTACATTCATTACAAAAATTTGTAACCTTTTACGTATTAAATAAATTTCGGTTAATTATAAATATAAAATAATTGTTTTAATTTATTTTTTCAAATTTAAATCTTTTACTAACGCCTTATTGGCATCGGCAAGGGGAAATAAAATTAATTTATTTAATTATGCCCACGTCTTTTATGCGTCGGTAAAAGGACATTTAGTTCTTTTAAAAAAATTAACAAAGACTTTTTACCGACACCATTGTTTGAAATTAGGAGTCGGTAAAAATTTAAAGAATTCAATTTTTTTTTCAAATTTTGTATTTCATACTAGAGTAGAAAAATATTTTTAACTACACTAAAAAGTGTTAGAGTACTTCAATATTTATCGACGCCCTTCAAGAGGCATCGATACCAGCTTTTATAGACGAGGTTTTAGCGATGCTCCTCACCGACTCTTTTTAGCATCAGTAAAAGTTTTACTGACACATTGTTTATTTTTTCCCGATGCTATAGTGTTAGGATTATACCCAAAAAATATTTATTATTTATAGATATTTTATATTTTATATATTTAATGAAAGATAATTCATGCATAGTATTTGTGATAATATTTTAATTATTGGTACAATAGTAAATATAAAAAAGATTCCATGATTTATTTATTAGAGAAATATTTTAATAAAGTTATTTATTAAAGTTAAGAAAAAAATTTTCTAATTAAATCAAATAAGTTTGTTCACAACTAATAAGAGAAACTGGACACTTTTCTTGGATTGTGTTGTAAAATTTTGTACATTTATAGTGTGCCTTAATCTATATTATTATGATCACGTGTAAAAAGTCTTAATTTGTAAACATTGAACTAGGAATATGTGAAATATATTATTGTAATAAGTACTATTTACAACAACATATTCTCACAAACTTAATAATTAACGCATATATTTCTTAATCCTAAAATAGGTGATGAACTCGTTTTTATAATTTGTATTATTTGAGATATTAGAAGGTAAGGGTCAAGAAATTGACGATCTAGACTCTGGCATTTTGGTAATACATTATTATGAGCATTAGGAACATATGCTTATAGATATGGAATCTACAACTCTATTATATATAGAAGTGAATACCGCCTTGAGGAGCTATATTGATGAGGACATGGCGAGTACAAGAGTTTGGAATGCGGATCCTATTCAAGTTCCCATTGGTCCAGTTACAAGAGCACGTGCCAAGAGATTCAAAAATGCATTAAGTGGGCTGATTCAACACATTTGGGCTCAGATATGCACATGGAGGCCCATTGAAGGAGATGAACAAATTTCTAAGCCCATAACAAGCTTAATTCAAGTGCAAGAGGGTTAATAGGTGCATAAAAATCAGCTTTGTAAAGACTTGGACGCCAAGTCGTAGCTTACTTTCCTATTTTACTTATTTTAGGTAGTTTCCCAAAATGATTTATTTGCTTGTTTCCTATCCTTTATGGGCGTGTAATAGGCTGAAAATTAAGGGATTAAAATCAGATTGACTCCCTTTTAATTGAGGCTAAATTTAGGATAGTTATTAGGAGGTAATTTTCCAACTTTCCTTTTCTGGTTTGGGTAAGTTGCTTTAGATATTTTTGGGCATTTTATGGCTGAAATTTTCGTGGCCCTTGGCCTATATATTGTACACTTTTCATTCAATAAAATCATATTACAATTCATCAAAAATTAAGAGCAATTTCTCTTTGGTTCTTTGAGAACTTATTCGAACTTATCAGATTTCTCTGTGACGTTCATCCCTTGACTTATCAATCGAGTTTTCCATCCTTGATTGTGGCGTCTTTCCTTATACCAAGGTTCACACCTCTTTATAGGTGTTGGGTCAAGGTTTCCCATCCGAATCTGATTGTAGAACGGTCCTAGGCATCATCCTTGTTTCGGGTTTCGTATCATATATGAGCTTGGATGATTTAAATCTTAGCTAAGTAATTAATAAAATTAGATATTTTATTAATTGAAGACTTTCTGTAAGTCTTGTCATCTATTAGATATACTTTTGTACCAAGGAATTGAAAGATATAATTAAAATAGTAAAACGGTAATTTTACATAGCTCTAATTATTAGTATTCATGTAGGGATATACATGCACATGTTAATTATCTAATGAAAATAACCTCAATTATAAAGTATCTTGTGATATTTATTTAATTCAAGAGTGCAGTTTAGATCTTTAGTGGAATAAGTCCATAACTAATAGTAGAAACCCATTTGTATTAAGAGTTAATTCTAATTGGACCCTTATTTTTTGGAACTTGAATTAAATAAGTCTATTTGGGTCCCCAACTTACACTAGCATCTTGGGCTGCATGAGATCAATTGAGCTCAAATAATTTTCTAGGTGATTATACAAAAGAGAGAAAAGGGCCGGACAACATGGTGGACCCCTAGGCCCATCATCTGCTCCTTAGAGCAGAGGTATTTCGGTTAGCCGATGGCCTACCATAGGTTGGCCGAATTTCTCTTAAGGGAGGAGCATATAAAAGGCTCCTCTCCCTCTCCTTTACGGGAAATGTTCAGTACTCCTGAAACATTAGTTTGGCCGCTACTTTAGAAAACTGGAAGAAAAATGAGAGAGAGAAATTCTTGGAGCCACCATTAGAGGCTATTGAAGTTTTTGGATTCTCACTTTGAGGTTGATCAAGATCGAGGTGCCCACTTACCTCTGCAGTTTCAACCTTGGAGCATAGGAAGGAAGATTCCTTGTTGAGATACACAATCTCTTGTATGTATTTAGACCTTAACAAAGATCCTAAAAACTTTTATGAAAAAATAAAAATCTAGAAAAATTTTTGTTTTCTATGCTTTTTATTTTCTATGCTTCCACTCATCTTTGATTTTATGACGTTTTTCGTAAATAATAACCAACAACTGGTACTAGAGCCACGGTTTTTCTTATAGTCTATTTACTACAAATCTTTCTCTTTAGCTTGTTTTTGATCGTTCAGTTTATACATGTATGTTTATGATTTATAGAGACGTTTTGCACTCTAGATTTCTATGAATGGTTAATTGATTTTTGTCTTATGATGATGAATAGAAATCAATTTTTTATATTATGGATGATTTATGAATTTGTTATTTTTATGAACCTTTGCCGTAGTTATAGAATTTTATGGTGTAATCTTTTTGTTGGGATTGTAATAAGGAGTGCAGTCTATCATCACCACGTTTTCCTCCTTGACAGTTTTTCTAGTATTTGAGTTCTTTCTATACTAAAAAATTATAAATCTAGATTTATGTAATTTTCTTAGAAAAACAACAATAGTGGAAAAGCTTGAAAGACTAACAGTGGAGGAAGAAGATGAAGATGAAGACTCTAAATTCATGTTTTTTTTTTCAAATTTTTATTTTTGTTTACTTTTTTATTTATTTTTATTTATTTAAAGAAATATTTTTATTTAGGGCAGCACGGCCTAGCTGCGCCAGTTACGTGGGGGCGTGCTAGTCCTAGTGCCACCTACGAGGGCAGCACTAGCCGCGGGTGGTGGCCGCCCACGGCGGCCGCCACTTTCCGTCCCTCTCTCTAATTTAAAAAAAAAATTATTTATTTATTTGATAAATAGTTTTTGGATAGTTACTAGTTTTCAAATTATTTGTTTCATATTTGGAATTATCTAATATTTATTAAATTTGAATAGAAAATTAACTATTTTGAAATTTTGGGTAACTATATTTATTTCCTATGAGATAATTAAAATATTTTTCTAAATATTTATTTATAGTAAATCTTTTAGTTATTTAAAATTCAAAAGATATCTAGGTTATTTAGTTCAAATTAATATCTTTTATGAAAAAGATATTATTTTTAAATTTTGAATTAATCTAGATTTATTTTTTAAATAAGGAAATATTTTTAAACAAAAAATATAATATTTTTCTAAATTTATATGTGTTAAATATGTGTATTTATCATTAACAGATTTTGCAATATTAAAGATTATGGATATTATGAAATTGGAAGATTTGAAGATCAAGATCATCAATTTAATTCTAAATTTTGAAATTTAAGATTCTAGGGCAACCATGGCTATAGGATATGTCAATTAATGTTTTATTTATTTATTGCGATTAATATGTAATTATCCTTGCAAATCTATTTATGATAACATGGCATATAAAATAGGGAGTGCCACCAGATATTATCATAACATCATGCATATTAATTATGATTTAGAGTATCTAATTGGATTTAGACAACTTAGTAAGTCATAATAAATTCCATAATTAATTAAATAGATTGAGTAGGAGAATGCTTATTGGATTGAGACCTAGGTTTCCATTGTAAATCCATTAGTTAGATTTCTATATATGATCACCCTTAAGAGATTGTATAGAAATTATTTTCTAGATTAAGTTTCTTCAGATAAAACTCTAGAAGCTTATCATTTGTGATTACCCTTAGGTAACATTCTATTGAAAAGCTTTACTAGAGTTTAAACAATGGTTAAACACTCAAGTTAGGCTTATTAATATTCCTCCTTAGCGTTTTAAAAATAGGTTCTAATGACCAAATTAAACAGTAATTATTAATAATTAAATATGAGATATTATGATAGTTCTTAATAATTAAGAGGGTCCTAGTTTAACTAGAATTGGATAGTCTTTCCCTTAGGAAGCTTATCCTAATTTGGGATTAGATTATCGTTGAATAAAATATAGTATTTATGGTTAACTACATCTACATTTGCATTCATGTATCACATAGGATTTTATTCAAAAGTACTATGTGATATTTACTTATACATATTTTAATTCCAGCACAATGTCAAAAGACTCAAAATCAACAATACCCATATTCAAAGATTGGAAAGGAACTGACCATAAGTGGATCTTGAGCATTGAGCCTCCACAACCTATCACAGAACACTCAATAATCGATGAGAAGTTAGAATACTTCAAGCATTTCAATTCTAATGAAATTGTGAAATGTTATTTGGTGGACCATATGATAGAACTCAATATGAAATATATTTATAAATTGGATTCCATGAGGAAAATTGTTAATGAAATATTTCCTGATATGAAATCACCACATGAAGTAATGGATAGTACTATTGAAAAGTTTAATAAGTACAACCCTGAACTTGGATTCAAAGCTTACAAGATACTCGGGAATATAGAGACAGAAATTGGGTATTCTAGATTTATTGAGAAAGAATGTCAAGATCAAAAACTCAGATGACCTTGGCATCAGTTTCGAAAAGAAAAATCTGAGCATACAAAATATACTTGAACTACATAATAGATGTGATTAGAGAAATGAAAGATCTTAAAGATTAAGATTTTGACATGGGTATTTTGAAGATACTTTAATCAAATCTCAAGAGGAAAAGAGATGGACTTGATATTTAAAAGGTCTCTTTGAATTCATATATCAGAAAGAGAATTATGGCAGGTATTTATACTTCTTGCAAATATATTGCTGATAGTTTCTTCATTGATACTTGTATAATAACAATGTTTGTGGCTCTCCGTAGGGTATCAAAGTACTTGATTGGAAGATAGCTTGGACATGGAAGTGGAAAAGACTCTTCGATCTGAAGTAGTGGAAAGAATCTTTTATTTGTAAAAGACTATTTATGAGTTTTAAGTTTTTATTGGGATTTGTAGCTCTTTTATTTTGAGCAAATTTATTTAGTACTCTTTGAATATTTTCAAACATTTATGTTTTTTGTTATTTAATAAAGTTTTCATATTTGCTTTGGACCATTAGATCTACAAATTATAAAATTTAAAACTCATATCCATGGCTTACTTAATTATGACTTTAATAATGATGAATAAAGAAATTTAAAATATCTTATAAGATAAAATTGGTTCATTAACTATAATAGACACTTTCATTTTATGATGGTAATTATCACTAAGATATAAACAATGATACTTTCTCAATTCATAATATCATACTTACTTCAGCAGAATGGTGTTACAGAAAAGTGAAATAGAATCTTGTTTGACATGGTTCATTCCGATATTCATCATTACTAAACCTGTTTTAGGAATACAAGTAGTGATTCTTAATATTATTTTATCTTAATTTGTTTCTATAACACCTCGTAATTATAGACTAGTTTTAAGTCTTATTTTCTTATCCTCGTAAATGAGGGAATCCTACTCATGTGTTAAAGGATAAAATCTATGATGAAATTAGAATTAAAAAGTCTAATTTTGTATATTAAGGCAAAGGTACAAGAGGTGGTTTTTTTTAGTCCAATTGAAAACAGGGTATTTGTTAGTATAAATGCAACCTTTTTGGAAAAAGACAATATGAATAATTACAAGCCTAAAAACAAAGTAATTATTGAAGAAATTACTAGGTGACTTCAACCACAGATGTTCCAAATGTTGAAAAGCCTGTGATTAATGAGATGATGTCATTTCGGAGAACTACGAGTACTCTAACACAAAAGGAGGTTTTACAGTAACATGTTCTAAATGAGACTCAAGCTGTGAATCTGCAGGTTCTACAGTAAGCACCACCTGCTGGTGGACTACATCCTGTATAACAAAATGTTCAGCCTATAATACAACAACCACTAGCCACTGTAATACTCCAGAGTCTTTTACAGCCTCGTCGTAGTGGGAGGGTTGTAAGAAACCGGAAAGATGGTAAGGTGAATTTTTTCAGACTATCTATGAAAATTTGGAAGTAGATCTCTTTACCTATGATGAAGCTATAAAGGATGTTGATGCCAACTCATGGCAAAAGGCCATGAAATCTGAGATAGCATCCATGTATTCTAACCATGTTTGGAAACTTATGGATCTACCCGAAGGAGTAAAACCCATAGGGTATAAATTGGTCTAGAAGAGAAGAAGAGGAATAGATGGAAAAGTTGAGATCTTCAAAGCAAGACTTGTAGCAAAGGGTTATACCCAGAAAGAAGGAATTGATTATGAAGAAACCTTCTCTCCTGTTGCTATGATTAAGTCTATTCATATTTTTTTATCCATAACCGCAGCCCTCAATTATGAGATTTGGCAAATGGATGTCAAGACTGTATTTTTGAATGGAAATCTTAATAAAAGCATCTATATGATGCAATCAGAAGGTTTTGTGAAAAAAAACCATGAGGAAAAAGTCTGCCTCTTGTAGAGAATGGTGCAAATTAATGCCAAATGGATGTCAAGACTGTATTTTTGAATGAAAATCTTAACAACAGCATCTATATGATGTAACCAGAAGATTTTGTAGAAAAAGGCCATGAGAAATAAGTCTGCCTCTTGCAGAGGTTTATTGTCTACGCTCAAAATATACTAGCGGCTATCGCAGTATAGATTAAGGTGTCGACCCCACAAAGAAGTAAATCAACAATAAAAGGTAACGAAAAATAGAAAGAAAAATTGAAAATAAAAATAAACTGAGCAATAAATTAAAATAATAGCAGAATTATGAAAGAAAATTCCAATATGAGAAAACAAGGCTTCAAGATTCACTTAATTGCTCGTTTAACTGTTACCAACTTTGATTCCTATTTATCACTCAATTATATGTTTCACATCCCAAACACATAAGCGGAAAATATGACAATTAAGAACAAATATTAATCTAAATTATTTAGTATGAGAAATTCTTCCAATTAATACCATAAAGAATTTATCTTACTAGTTATCTAAGATCGACAATATATCACAGGGACAATACTGCAGTAAAAGATCAACTAATAAAACAAATATAATTATAATCTAGTTTAGATCACCACATAAAGAAAGCATGACTGAATTTACATGAGAAACTAGAAAATAATATATTAAAAAATAAAAATATTGAAGAATTTAACAAACCAAATATATAAGCGTTGAAGCACTCCCAGGAATCAAAGCTGGAAAACAGAAAAACTACACAACTAAGATCATCTCTCTAGCCTCTCTAAAAACTAGCCTGACATCTCACTCATCTCACACTCTCTCTCTAGAAAAAGTAGAGTTTTCTCTCTCAAAATTGGTGTGTTTTTCTTCTCTTGATTATGGGTATTTATAAATGAAATTGGAGTGTTGAGCAGGTTCCCACGTTTCTAATGGTGCAATCTGATTGGTTGTATGATGTGTCAATTTCCCACAATTTCTTCTTTCCTTTTCTCTCTCTTCCTCCCGTTTACTCACGTTTTATGGGCTTTGGGCTGTGATCCCATGCGGCCGAAAATGATGAACTTGGCACGAAAACCGCGCACGATTCGCTGGAGAAACGGTTGAAGTCAACGGGCTGAAGTGGCGCTTCTTTACTGGCTGGAGGAACCGGTTGCACGAGCTCGAGAAACACAGGATCCGGCACCCCTAGCAGCAGCTGACGACGTGGGCCCCACAGCTGTCGGCTAGCTTCAGACACCTGAGATTGCACGTGATTTGCACGCGCCCATCTGATCTCCTGGAGTTCGATCCAACGGCCGAATGCGCGAGTTTCATCTTTTTCCTTACTCGCGTGTTTTCGACTCTATTTTTCCGAGTTTTGTTTTCTTTTTTCTTTTATCTAAAATCAAAAACAAATTTTAATTAATAATAAAATTAAATTAATTAAATCAAATTTTAAACCTAATTAAAAATATAATCCGAATTAAATTTTCCTAAACTAATTAAAATAAAAGAAATCTAATAAAATTAAATAAAAATTATATCTAAATACTAAAAATCAACTTAACTATAAATAACCTAAATTAAACTAAAAATGACATAAAAACACACAAAATATTTAAGAAAAAGAACATAAATAACTCTATTTTCATAGAGTTATCACACCCCCAAACTTAAACTTTGCTAGTCCCTAGCAAAAGAAAAATCCTAAGAAAAATCACCAAAATACAACTCAGTTCAATTCTCAAAAATTTTGCCTCAAAAATTTCACATAATATAAAACTCAAAGAAAAACTTATGAACACTGCAAATAGTCTAGAATTTCAATTCAAATGCTAATTTAACCTCACTTAAAATTCTTGAGTGTGTGTGTGAACAATAACATTTAATCATTTGCAACCCAGATCAGTTTATACAATCAAGTGACATATGTACAATCTCTAGATAATAAATAAACTTCATAAGCCTGTTTTTCATATCACTCTCCCCTAATGTAGACCAATACTGCACCAAAGATCATTAGGACTTTATTTAAGCTTGTAACGTATGGCTAGGGTAAAGGTAGGATAATAGTCATATTTATAGCTCAGATTACCTAAAGCACATAGCTTATTCTCAGATCTTTATGAAACTTCACCTCAAACACTTCATTGATACAACCCCCAAACTTATTTTTCACTTCCTTCTGCACTTCACTTTTCTTATTTATTTTCATTCAAACTCTTTTTTTTTCCTTTTTTTTCAGACTTTTTGAAGTACTATACCCTCAAACTTATGATTTTTATCATTTTTTTTTTCTTTTTCAGCCTCAAAAAGATAATTCAAAACTCCACCCTTCCTCCCCATAATATCACATACTGAAAATATGCTCAATAAAGATCACATGTGCTATAAGGCAAAAGGTAAGATGTAGGAAATCATTATAAGCTTTAGGCCAAGAATATAGGTAACAAAGAAAATGATAAAATTAAGCTCAAAAGGGGTAAACTAAGGATAATTAAGTGTCAAATGTAAGCTTGAAAGGTTCAAACGATCCAAAAATGGCCTAAATCATATCTCTAATACAGCTCAGTCTAGGATTTTGCCTCAAGTGATAATCAAACAGGTTCTAGAGTTTATTGATGAGATTTCAAAAATTCACTTAATCACATAAACTTTCTCTAAGCAAACAAAACAATTAAAATGAAACTGAGTGCTCAAAAATATTCAAGAATCACAAGCAAAATCAAACTAACATAAGAATCAAGCACACAGACAAGAACAATATTCATCATTTTCCTAAGAACTTTAATCAGTAAAACCAAATCTTATCATCAGCATTTGATCATCAAACTGAGTCATAAAAAAAACTTTCTTTTTTATCATTTTCATTTTTTTAATTTTTTTTTTTTGGAAATTTTTTTTTTAAACATTTTTTTTTCAGAAAAATGTTGTACATGCATGAAAATGTACATGCATGAAAAATATGTGCGTTAAAAATGTGTATGCATATGCCACCACCCCCAACCTAAATCAGACAGTGTCCTCACTGGCAGAAAATATAGAAAAGAAAAGAAAAGAGCAAAGGATAGAGCACACCTGAGTAATATAATTCCACACGAAGTCTAGGCTTTGGAATGAATAGGCTAGAGAAGATGATAAAAACAAACTAAAGAAAACAAAAATAGAATAAAATATGGTACAGAAAGATAAAACCTGATCAGTCATGGTAGACAGGAGCCACCAAAGTGATCTCCTCAGGTTGGTCTACCCTCTCCACAAAATTCTTCAACCGTTGTCCATTGACACGAAAAATTCGCCCGTCGGTGGGATCTAGAATTTCGACAGCACCGTTTGGAAAAACTTGTTTTACAATAAATGGACCGGTCCATCGAGATCTCAGCTTACCAGGGTGGAGATGTAATCGGGAATCATAAAGATGAACCCGTTGGTTTGGCTCAAAATTTTTTCGCAAAATCTGTTTGTCATGGGCTGCTTTCAGTTTCGCCTTGTAGATTTTGGAATTATCATATGCATCGTTCCATAGTTCTTCTATTTCTGATAACTGTAACTTTCTATGAAGCCCTGCTGTAGTCAAATCAAAGTTAAGAACTTTAACAGCCCAATAAGCTTTATGTTCTAGCTCTATAGGTAGATGACACGCTTTTCCATAGACAAGTCTATACGGGGACATCCCAAGGACAGTCTTATACGCAGTGCGGTATGCCCAAAGTGCATCAGAAAGGCGTAAAGACCAATCTTTTCGATTCGGGTTGACTGTCTTCTCTAGGATTTGCTTGACCTCCCTATTTGCAAGTTCNCTAATAAGAGAAACTGGACACTTTTCTTAGATTGTGTTGTAAAATTTTGTACATTTATAGTGTGTCTTAATCTATATTGTTATGATCACGTGTAAAAAGTCTTAATTTATAAACATTGAACTAGGAATATGTTAAATATATTATTGTAATAAAAACTGTTTACAACAACATATTCTCACAAACTTAATAATTAACGCATATCTTTCTTAATCCTAAAATAGGTGATGAACTCGTGTTTATAATTTATATTATTTGAGATATTAGAAGGTAAGGGTCAAGAAATTGACGATCTAGACCCTAGTATTTTGGTAATACATTATTATGAGCATTAGGAACATATGCTTATAGATATGAAATCTACAACTCTATTATATATAGAAGTGAATACCGCCTTGAGGAGCTATATTGATGAGGACATGGTGAGTACAAGAGCTTGGAATGCGGATCCTATTCAAGTTCCCATTGGTCCAGTTACAAAAGCACGTGCCAAGAGATTCAAAAATGCATTAAGTGGGCTGATTCAAGACATTTGGGCTCAGACATGCACGTGGAGGCCCACTGAAGGAGATGAACGAATTTCTAAGCCCATAACAAGCTTAATTTAAGTGCAAGAGGGTTAATAGGCGCACAAAAATCAGCTTTGTAAAGACTTGGACGCCAAGTCGTAGCTTACTTTCCTATTTTGCTTATTTTAGGTAGTTTCCCAAAGCAATTTATTTGCTTGTTTCCTATCCTTTATGGGCGTGTAATAGGCTGAAAATTAAGGGATTAAAATCAGATTGACTCCCTTTTAATTAAGGCTAGATTTAGGATAGTTATTAGGAGGTAATTTTCCAACTTTTCTTTTCTGGTTTGGGTAAGTTGCCTTAGACGTTTTTGAGCATTTTATGGCTGAAATTTTCGTGGCCCTTGGCCTATATATTGTACACTTTTCATTCAATAAAATCAGATCACAATTCATCAAAAATTGAGAGCAATTTCTCTTTGGTTCTTTGAGAACTTATTCGAACTTATCAGATTTCTCTGTGGCGTCTTTCCTTATATCAAGGTTCACATCTCTTTATAGGTGTTGGGTCGAGGTTTCCCATCTGAGTCTGATTATAGAACGATCTTAGGCATCATCCTTGTTTCGGGTTTCGTCACAGATTGGCGAAGTTTGTATCATATATGAGCTTGGATGATTTAAATCTTAGCTAAGTAATTAATAAAATTAGATATTTTATTAATTAAAGACTTTCTGTAAGTCTTGTCATCTATTAGATATACTTTTGTACCAAGGAATTGAAAGATATAATTGAAATGGTAAAATGGTAATTTTACATAGCTCCAATTATTAGTATTCATGTAGGGATATAGATGCACATGTTAATTATCTAATGAAAATAACCTTAATTATAAAGTATCTTGTGATATTTATTTAATTCAAGATTGCAGTTTAGATCTTTAGTGGAATAAGTCCATAACTAATAGTAGAGACCCATTTGTATTAAGAGTTAATTATAATTGGACCCTTATCTATTGGAACTTGAATTAAATAAGTCTATTTGGGTCCCCAACTTACACTAGCATCTTGGGCTGCATGAGATCAATTGAGCTCAAATAATTTTCTAGGCGATTATACAAAAGAGAGAAAAGGGCCGGACAACATGGTGGACCCCTAGGCCCATCATCTGCTCCTTAGAGCAGAGGTATTTCGGTTAGCCGATGGCCTACCATAGGTTGGCCGAATTTCTCTTAAGGGAGGAGCATATAAAAGGCTCCTCTCCCTCTCCTTTATGGGAAATGTTCAGTACTCCTGAAACATTAGTTTGGTCGTTACTTTAGAAAATTGAAAGAAAAATGAGAGAGAGAAATTCTTGGAGCCACCATTAGAGGCTATTGGAGTTTTTGGATTCTCACTTTGAGGTTGATCAAGATCGAGGCGCCCACTTACTTCTGCAGTTTCAACTTTGGAGCATAGGAAGGAAGATTCCTTGTTGAGATACACAATCTCTTGTATGTATTTAGACCTTAATAAAGATCCTAAAAACTTTTATGAAAAAATAAAAATCTAGAAAAATTTTTGTTTTCTGTGCTTCCACTTATCTTTGATTTTATGACGTTTTTCGTAAATAATAACCAACAACTGGTACTAGAGCCATGGTTTTTCTTATAGTCTATTTACTACAAATCTTTCTCTTTAGCTTGTTTTTGATCGTTCAGTTTATACATGTATGTTTGTGATTTATAGATACGTTTTGCACTCTAGATTTCTATGAATGGTTAATTGATTTTTGTCTTATGATGATGAATAGAAATCAATTTTTTATATTATGGATGATTTATGAATTTGTTTTTTTTACGAACCTTCGCCGTAGTTATAGAATTTTATGGTGTAATCTTTTTGTTGGGATTGTAATAAGGAGTGCAGTCTATTCCTCTTTGACAGTTTTTCTAGTATTTGAGTTCTTTCTATACTAAAAAATTATAAATCTAGATTTATGTAATTTTCTTAGAAAGACAACAATAGTGGAAAAGCTTGAAAGACTAACAGTGGAGGAAGAAGATGAAGATGAAGACTCTAAATTCATGTTTTTTTTTTTTCAAATTTTTATTTTTGTTTACTTTTTTATTTATTTTTATTTATTTAAAGAAATATTTTTATTTAGGGCAGCA